>SJYA01001017.1:1089968-1129908 GCA_006410615.1 Neotragus moschatus
TTGTGGGGGGGGGTGGGGTGGGGGTGGTCCTCCTTGTCCTAAAACATTTGGAGCAGAGTGAATATTCTTGTCATTGTCAGAGTGGACCATGAGGTTTCCTTGTCTACTATTTTATACTTCCCCAACCCCTTTTCTCCCAGAAAAATTTCAGCTGAGCTTTTAGGAAGTTTGGGATTAAGGCTGTGGGGATCTGTCTGATTTTAAAGGCCTATAGTTTTTTCTTAGGTTAAGAACACCTAAGCCAGTACTTAGATGTACAAGTACTCTGCTCAACAATCTTGACATCAGCCACTCTAAGAGAATTGTCCCCAGACTTGTTAAAAGAAGAATGTTTAAAATGTATGGAGCCACCCTTACTTTTCTACCTGGGAAGCACTAGATGCTAGTTTTTCAATATATTCCCCTTGAGACACAGAACTCTGTTCCCACAAAGTTTGGCCTCTTGGGGGCCTATAACCCATCATGGAAAGAGAAATAGAATAAAAATGATAATTAGAAATCAGGACCTTGCTCCGCTAACAGAAAAGAAGTGAGCAGCAGGAGCCATTAGTGGGGATAAATCCACCTCTTTAAAGAGGAAAAGAGCTGGGGGTTGGGGAGGAGGGACAGCAGGAAGAATGACCTCCTGCCTTTGTGTCCTGACCCAGTCCAGACATTGCCAGCAAAGAGGAAGAGAAGAGACCTTTCGCCTTCACCCTCCCACTCAGTGACCAGCACAAGCCCAAGGCCAAGGGCCTAACAATAATAGTGGCACTCAGCAAGGCTTCTTGATTACAAACCACGACAAGGGCAGAAGCTATCCTTGGTGATAGAAGCACTGTCATCATGGACCCATGGATCCAGGTGATAGAGACACTGTGATGGTAGATCCTACTCCTCTCCTTATTCTGAAGTGGCCATCATAATTTACTCCCTACTGCCAACCCTCAACATATCCCCCAAGGGTATCCAAAGATAGTTTAGGAGAAACAAAATTTTGAAGTGACGTCTTTGATCTTCTGACTTCCTCCTTCCTCCTCTTGCCCCCACTCCTCACCAGTGCTGCCCACTTATATCTAATCAGGATTAGGAATTCAGTTTGCTAGGTCTATCCTGACTGTGGTCAAAGAATTACCAGAAAGGTGGTTGTTCTAAATGAAAGGTGGTCACAGAGGGCAACTGGGTCTCTCTGTGTGTATGCATGTACCCATACATGTGTGTGTATGTGGGGGGATCTCCTGATGGTGGTCATGTAAGTGGAAAGGAAAGGGTTACTTTTACTAGATTTTTTTTCCTTTTTTTCTTTTCTTCCCACTTCTTTTCTGCAGTTTCCACTCATTTTTCATGGCACTGCTTGGGAGATTTCTTTGAGGGAGGCAGGAAGATACTGAAAGTTGGACTAAAAGAAGGAGGAAAAAAGATTCCCTTGTAGTACAGTCAGTAAAGAATCTGCCTGCAGTGCAGNCTAGATTTTTTTTCCTTTTTTTCTTTTCTTCCCACTTCTTTTCTGCAGTTTCCACTCATTTTTCATGGCACTGCTTGGGAGATTTCTTTGAGGGAGGCAGGAAGATACTGAAAGTTGGACTAAAAGAAGGAGGAAAAAAGATTCCCTTGTAGTACAGTCAGTAAAGAATCTGCCTGCAGTGCAGGAGACCTGGGTTCAATTTCTGGGTCAGGAAGGTCCCCTGGAGAAGGAAATGGCAACCCACTCCAGTATTCTTGCCTGGGAAATCCTTTGGACAGAGGAGCCTGGCAGGCTACAGTCCCCGGGGAAGCAAAGAGTCAGATGTGACTTAGCACAACTAAACCACCATGACAGCTCAGGGGTAAGATCCCAGGTCCAGCCTTAAGGGTGTAAGAGAGAGGGAGAAAGTGACACTTCCAAAAGAACTTATTTGTTGGAGGAAATTGGGTTTAAAGGAGCAATCACTGCTTTAAAAAGAACTCCTCCCATCCTCTCCAAACACAGCCTAAAGCTGTCCTAGACATGAATGCAGCTCAGTGCATCAAAGCAATTGTTCCTATTTTCATTATTCACAGGGAATCTTTGAATGCACCTGTTAAGGTGACAGACCTCTTAAAAGCGAAAATTTTTTCTCCATGTAATTAAATGGTGCATTTACTAGGCTTCTATTAACATAATTTAATATAAATCTATTTTATAAATCTTTAGGCTCACATTACTGAAGATTGAGCTTCTCTGAAAAAAAAGCCCGTCTCTCCCCTAAATTAGATGGAATAGAATCCAAAAACTTGCTATTCTAAGCCAGCTGGGAATATTAAAAGTAGAGGAATTTGTATTGTCTTTTGTTAATGGTGGAGGTATAGAGAAAAGAGTCAGCTTGTCTCCCAGAAGATGAGAAATTCCACAGGAATGAAGGGCTCTTCACTGAAGGCTCTGGCACTTGGAGTGGGTAACACAGGCTACAGTTGCAACCGGAACTTAAAGAGATCTCTTAAGAACAGAATTGAAGCAGAGCTCAGATGAAGAAACAACAGCCAACCCTGGCTCCCATTTGGAAGCAAGGTTATTCTGTTTGGTGACAGAAAATCCAAAGCCTGTGAGCCTCTCATATCCCTTCCATAAACTACTCTATATGGAGATAGATATCCTTATCAGTTCACATAGCTGGACTTCTTTTTCTCAAGTGCATCTTCCAAAAGCTTGGCCATCCCACTGTCTCTGAAAATGGTGTTTTGCATGCCCTTATATTGGGGTCAGTGCCTGCCCTTCTGCACCAGGCATTGCACTTCTGCAAGCAGAGCACTATGTGTTTCTGAATTCTGTCCTACCTTTGTTGAATCTTCCAAATCCCAAACCCAGGAAGGCCCCAGGGGCCCCTCTGAGTGAATCTGGACAGATCGGAAGTGTGTGCTGTGTGCTTAGGAAAGTAACTAGTTTCAGATTAATGAAGCAGTGACAATTTCAATCTGCTTAAAGGCGGAGGTTGGCACTGCCCAGGCCTGAGCGTGGGGAGCTCGCCAGGCTGGGCTTTATATTGTCCGCTTTTCTGAAGAGCAGACAAAGATGGATAGAGAGACATTGAAAAGCAGGGGGCGTATTTCAAACGGCCTCATAAAGAGGGCTGTCACTTTAAGACAAGAACCATAGTGCTTTGATGACTTTGTATTAGCGGCCCCATTTCAAATAAGGAACTCAAGTCTCTAGTGAGAGGGAGGAAAAAGGAGACTGAGAGAGAGGGAGAGAGGGAGACTAGTGATATTTAGCCTGTGTGAGCACTGCAGCGGACTAATTCAACTTTAAGCAACTGTATGGTTTCTGAAGTTCAGGGAGAAACAACCCGCAGCAGGTGCAGAGAAAAAAGGCAGGTGGGAGCTAGCCCTTATGGGAAAGAGCTCCCTGTCCATGGGCGGCAGCCGGCTCCGAGGAGGAGTGGAGGCCAGTTCGGCCTCAGTTTGCTAGGAAGGGCTCAAGAGAGGGAGGCTCAGCTCTGCTGGCCCCAGACCGCTGAGGATTATAATGGAAATTTTTGAGAGCGTGAAAGAGAAATAATAGGAAGGAGGAGGAGGGCAGGCTTTTGGAGTCTACCTTCACAAAGCCCAATTTAAATTGTTTGGGGTCAAGCAGCAGCAAGCCACCTCCCTCCTTTCCTCCTTAATTAATTAATGACCACGATTAATTATTAGGGCCTTGCATCTCAAGACTTCAAAACACCTTCCCCCAGGGGCTGATGAGTTGCTTGAGCCAGGCACGTGTTTCTAAGTTGGGAGAAGAAAGTGGAAAGTTGGCAATGTTGTCTGTATCTCTGTTTTCCTCCCGGTGTCTGCCTCTGCTTTTTTTTTTCCTGTCTCTCATACTCCTTCTGCCTTGGTATGTCTCGGTTTCTGCAAATCTTTATCCTCTTTGTTCTCCGGGCCGATCTCCCCAGCCTCCTCCAATCTCCCTTGGCCCTGGCTCAACCCTCCCAATGGCAGGACCCCAGCTGTCCCCGGAGACGAGAGGATGCCAGAGCGGCCCCTGTCAGGACATCACAGCTCTGAATCTTACTGCGTCCTCAGTGGCAGGAAGTGAGTGGGCAGCAGTGTTCACCTGCTGGATCACGAGTTACTGACAGCTTAAAAATAATTTTTTTTTCTGACAAAGAAAAATGATCATTTTTAAGAGACCTGAGAACCAGAATCGCTCAGGCTTTGAAGGCCAGCGAAAAGGCTCCCCCGGCGGTGGCACTGGAGGGAGAAGCGTTTAGTCACTGTTTCATTAGGCACTATTTGAACCTTGCAACATGTGGTAATTTCTGGGGCAAGCTGAAAAGGGGGGATTATGTAGGAGGGACACAAGGAAATTAGCCAACGGTTAATTTAACTCGTTTTCTGCTAGACTTTTCGATACATTCCTAATTGACTGAGGGGCAGGTGAAGCTCCCGCCCCATGCAGGCTCATTCACGGTGGGAATAAATGGTTCTTTTTCAACTCACACTGCTCACAATATATCATCAGGGAAAAGACATGCAATGAATATGTTGATTTTTTTTATTAATAGAATTACACCCTGCCACGCAGGTGTGAGGGTAAAAACTTTCTATACTGCAATGAAATAAGATTAACAATGAAATTAGAATTTTATTAGCTTTATATGTCACATAGACCTGGATTTGAACTGTCAAAACAAGCAACAAGAAAAGATATTGGGAAGGCAGTCCTGCCAATCACCCAGGAGAAATGGAACAGCGCCTATCCAAATCAAACTCAGCGGCAGTGCCTTCTGTAACTCCTTTGGGCCTTATGCCAGAGGCCAGAGAACACAGGGCCTCCCTTAGGTAACAGTCTAGGTTTTGGACACACAGGTAGGGGCTGAAAACACCGCTTGAGCTCGGAGGCCAGGCCTAGAGCAGGCCCCAGTCCAGGGAAGACGGCTTGGATAGCCCGAGGCCCCAAGAGGTCAGCTGGAGGCGCCGGCCCCGCGGTCTGCCTGCCTCAAGCTTCACGTCCTCTAGATCGGTGGCCCGGGCTGGCCGTGGTCTGGGAAAGTGGAAAGAAGAGTGGGAACTCGGGATTGGAGGCGGGGTGGGGCGCCCCTTGGACACCGCCCTGAGTTTTGTTACCCGGGGGCCCCTGGGAGCGTGGGCAGAACTACCTGGGTCTGGCAGGCGCAGAGGTGCCCTATGCAAATTGTTCACTATTAGGCGAGAAAGAAATACTTCAAATGGCCCTTTGTAACCTTCTATAGAAAATCGAGGTACTCTGCATGACAAAGCACAATTAAGCTTTCTATTCAGGAGTTCTGCAGCTGGTAGCCCATTGGGAAAGTGGGAGGAAACGCGAATATATTAATAGTGTGGCAAAAGTTTTTTGTGTGCGTGTCTTTTTCTGGGTCGAGGATGGGGAGGGGCGGTGGGTGGACCCGGAGGGGAAGAAGGCTCCGCCTTGGATCCTTGCCACCTGACAGCCTTGCCTCTGCCCACGTGGAGAGCCCTGCTTGTCTGGCAGTGGGCACTCTGAATGGTCTCAGCGAACCCAGCGTGCAGAACAGGGCTGGGCGGACCCTGTGGGCACCAGCGCCTGGGCGGGGCGGAACGCCTGCCCCAGCCTAGCTTTCTCGTCCTGGGAAAGCTGGGCTAACCCGCGCCGGGATGGTCTTGGTACCCGGCGCCGGAAGGAGGCTGCGCTTTACCGATGTTTCGCCCAGACGCCCTGGCAGGTGGTGCACCCTGGAGCGCAGCAGGGGGTTGCTGCGCTAGGAAAGAGGCTTGGGAAGAGCAGAGTCGGATTTTCTGTTGAGCTCTAATTTTCTCCCTTTCTTGAGGTTTCTTTTCTTTTCTTTTTTTTAATTAGCTTATTTTTAATTGGAGGATAATCCCTTTACAATATTGTGTTGGTTTCTGCTATATAGGTTTATGTATGTCCTCTCTCTTTTGAACCTCCCTCCCACCTCCTACCTCCCACCCCATTCCACGCCTCTAGATTATCGCAGAGCACTGGATTTGACTTCCCTGCATCATACAGTAAATTTCCATTGGCTGTCTAACATCGTTGATATTCACTTTCCTAATTGTTCACTTTTGCAAATCTCAGGGAGAATTTTTTGCTTCTTAGTAAAGAAGGGCTCTTAGCCAACTGTGCTGTTTAGTCTCCTTTTGCTGGTCTAGATCCATCTCCATTCTCCTCTGCCCTGTGAGGGACGCAGACACTGGCCCCTATGGATTTTATTACATGGTCTATTAACTATTTCACCTGTAGCCTCTGGGCTTCCCTTGTGGCTCAATTGGTAAAGAATCCACCTGCAATGTGGGAGACCTAGGTTCGATCCCTGGGTTGGAAAGGTCTCCTGGAGAACGGAAGGGCTATCCAATCCAGTATCCTGGCCTGGAGAATTCCATGGACTCTATAGTTCTTGGGGTTGCAAAGAGTTAGACACAACTGAGCAACTTTCACTTTCCTGTAGCCTCTTGACTCTGGCTTTCATTTGGATGCGGTGAATGAGTGGCACAGCAAATAACAGAATAAGCTGATGAGAGAGAAGCAGAAGTATATTGATTGTTTCTGGAGGTACTACATTGTCCCAGTTCTGGCAAATTCTGCTATATCCCAGAAATTCCCTTTCTCTCTGAGAATTTCTTTTCCAAGGCCCCAACTTTATTTTTTTTTCAAGTTATAGCTTTATTAATTCAGTTCAATTCAGGGCAACAGTTTTTAAAAAATCCATATATAGGACGGGGGGTGGGGTGTATACCACATGTGGTCTCCATGATGTCATGCATAGTGCATTTCTCAGCACAAGACAGATAAGGTCTATAGATGAGCCTCAATCCACTCAGGCTTGTGTGGTTTTGTCCTGCACGCACCTTCCTAGAAGACACTGAAATACATTCTGCCCTGGCAGTTTGTCCAAAATAGAAACCGTGAGTTTGCTTCTGGTCAGGTACTAAATGGAGACTGTGTTCCACTTTGGAAATGGCCTCGGTGTATCTGCGGGCATTTGTTTTATGAGCACCAGGAAGGCTCCCTTCAGAGGAAAATAGGGCAAACCCACACTGCTCCTCTCATCATAGAGAGGCCACTGTACTCGGAACTCTCTTCACAATCAGGCTAAATCTCCAGGAACCGAATTTCTAGCCTGTAAATGTGCTTCCCTCTCCTTCCCAGACTGCCCTGCTGCAGCTCCAAATAGCTTACTCTCCAGCTCCAGAGGATGCTCTGGGCTACTCTGAGAGTGACCTCCATCACCAGTCCCCAACCCAAGGCCCCAACTTTAAAGCCATGAAATTAAAAGATGCTTACTCCTTGGAAGAAAAGTTATGACCAACCTAGATAGCATATTGAAAAGTAGAGACATTACTTTGCCAACAAAAGTCCGTCTAGTCAAGGCTATGGTTTTTCCAGTAGTCATGTATGGATGTGAGAGTTGGACTGTGAAGAAAGCTGAGTGCCAAAGAATTGATGCTTTTGAACTGTGGTGTTGGAGAAGACTCTTGAGAGTCCCTTGGACTGCAAGGAGATCCAACCAGTCCATTCTGAAGGAGATCAGCCCTGATCAATGAAGATCAATTCCTTCATCATTGGAAGGAATGATGCTAAAGCTGAAGCTCCAGTACTTCAGCCACCTCATGCGAAGAGTTGACTCATTGGAAAAGACTCTGATGCTGGGAGGGATTGGGGGCAGGAGGAGAAGGGGACGACAGAGGATGAGATGGCTGGATGGCATCACTGACTCGATGGGCGTGAGTCTGAGTGAACTCCGGGAGTTGGTGATGGACAGGGAGGCCTGNAAGGTCTATAGATGAGCCTCAATCCACTCAGGCTTGTGTGGTTTTGTCCTGCACGCACCTTCCTAGAAGACACTGAAATACATTCTGCCCTGGCAGTTTGTCCAAAATAGAAACCGTGAGTTTGCTTCTGGTCAGGTACTAAATGGAGACTGTGTTCCACTTTGGAAATGGCCTCGGTGTATCTGCGGGCATTTGTTTTATGAGCACCAGGAAGGCTCCCTTCAGAGGAAAATAGGGCAAACCCACACTGCTCCTCTCATCATAGAGAGGCCACTGTACTCGGAACTCTCTTCACAATCAGGCTAAATCTCCAGGAACCGAATTTCTAGCCTGTAAATGTGCTTCCCTCTCCTTCCCAGACTGCCCTGCTGCAGCTCCAAATAGCTTACTCTCCAGCTCCAGAGGATGCTCTGGGCTACTCTGAGAGTGACCTCCATCACCAGTCCCCAACCCAAGGCCCCAACTTTAAAGCCATGAAATTAAAAGATGCTTACTCCTTGGAAGAAAAGTTATGACCAACCTAGATAGCATATTGAAAAGTAGAGACATTACTTTGCCAACAAAAGTCCGTCTAGTCAAGGCTATGGTTTTTCCAGTAGTCATGTATGGATGTGAGAGTTGGACTGTGAAGAAAGCTGAGTGCCAAAGAATTGATGCTTTTGAACTGTGGTGTTGGAGAAGACTCTTGAGAGTCCCTTGGACTGCAAGGAGATCCAACCAGTCCATTCTGAAGGAGATCAGCCCTGATCAATGAAGATCAATTCCTTCATCATTGGAAGGAATGATGCTAAAGCTGAAGCTCCAGTACTTCAGCCACCTCATGCGAAGAGTTGACTCATTGGAAAAGACTCTGATGCTGGGAGGGATTGGGGGCAGGAGGAGAAGGGGACGACAGAGGATGAGATGGCTGGATGGCATCACTGACTCGATGGGCGTGAGTCTGAGTGAACTCCGGGAGTTGGTGATGGACAGGGAGGCCTGTCGTGCTGTGATTCATGGAGTCGAAAAGAGTCGGACATGACTGAGCGACTGAACTGAACTGAACTTTAAATCAGGTTCTTCCTGCACCTTCATGGAAAAGGGTGGAAATGTCTTCTGGCTTCTGCTAGTACCTAGGAACAATACTTTTGGCCACCTGATTTGAAGAGCTGACTCATTGGAAAAGACCCTCATGCTGGGAGAGATTGAGGGCAGGAGGAGAAGGGGACGACAGAGGATGAGATGATTGGATGGCATCAGCAATTCAATGGACATGAGTTTGAGCAAACTCCAGGAGATGGTGAAGGACAGGGAAGCCTGGCATGCTGCAGTCTGTGGGGTTGCAAAGAGTCAGACCACACTGAGCGACTGAACAACAACAACAGGAGCTTCAAAATTCTCATTAGTTTCCCTCAGTCCTGCACACATCTCTGCACGTAGTCAATTTGCTGAAATTGTTCTTTAAAAATCCCAACTCAAAGTGACTGCCTAGTGGCTGATCAGCCATGTTATTCCTGCGTCAGTCTCTTCTGTAATAGATTACCCTATTCCATTTTCAGACAGCTTCGACCATCAGGAAAACTTACTTGTTGTATCAAAATCTTCCTTTATAATTTCTGTCCATGGGTCCTTATCTAGTTCTTTCCTCATGGGACTTTTGGGTGCCTGCCTTCTCCCCTTTTCCCAGCTGTTAATGACAGCAACTGCATTTTTCATCTCTACATCCTTAGCATCCATCACCATGCCTAGTGGTGAGTGATGCCCAATACATAGCAGCTGAGTCAATGCATCATTCAACTTCTAGGTCTCTACCAGTTGCCTCAGACATGGAGATTAAAACAGCGGTATTTAACTGTAGCTACATATACGTATATGATATATATATAAACAGACTGACTATCCTACAGATAGGATAAATACAGGTAGGATTTAGAGAAGCTTCTGGAATCTGTCTGCAAGCTCAACCACTTACTAGCAGTGTGACTTTGAGCAGTTCACTTAACCTAACTTCTATTATCCTTATTTATAAAATGGGGATAATTAGTAGTACCTTGCTCATAGGGTGATGAGGATTAAATAAGGAAAAACACAGGAAAATATATAGATATTTAGTAAAATTAGATAACATCTAACTGAAAAGGTTACTTAACTTATATGCAGAGTACATCATGAGAAATGCTGGACTGGATGAAGCACAAGCTGGAATCAAGATTTCCAGGAGAAATACCAATAACCTCAGATAGGCTGATGACACCACCCTTATGGCAGAAAGCAAAAAAGAACTAAAGAGCCTGTTGATGAAAGTGAAAGAGGAGGGTGAAAAAGTTGTCTTAAAACTCAACATTCAGAAAACTAAGTTCATGGCATCTGGTCCCATCACTTCATGGCAAATAGACGGGGAACAATGGAAAGAGTGACAGACTTTATTTTGGGGGGCTCCAAAATCACTGCAGATGGTGACTGCAGCGATGAAATTAAAAGATGCTTGTTCTTTGAAAGAAAAGCTATGACCAACCTAGACACCATATTAAAAAGCAGACATTACTTTGCCAGAAAAGGTCCATCTAGTCAAAGCTATGGTTTTTCCAGTAATCATGTATGAATGTGAGAGTTGGACTATAAAGAAAGCTGAACACTAAGAGATTGATGTTTTTGAACTGTGGTGTTGGAGAAGACTCTTGAGAGTCCCTTGGACAGCAAGGAGATTTAATCAGTCCATCCTAAAGGAAATCAGTCCTGAATATTCATTGGAAGGACTGATTCTGAAGCTGAAACTCCAATACTTTGGCCACCTGATTCGAATAATTGACTCACTGGAAAAGATCCTGATGCTGGGAAAGATTGAAGGCAGGAGGAGAAGGGGCTGACAGAGGATGAGATGGTTGGATGGCATCACTGACTTAATGGACATAAGTTTGAGTAAGCTCCGGGAGTCGGTGATGGACAGGGAAGCCTGGAGTACTGCAGTCCATGGGGCTGCAAAGAGTCAGACATGACTAATTGACTGAACTAAACTGAAAAATTAACTTTTTAAAAAGGACCTGAAGGGAATGTGAGGAACTGACCATGTGGCTTGTGGGGACAAGATAATTCCAAACATACATAAGGAATTCCAAACAAATATCTAGGTGGGGAGACACCTGAAATCGTTGGGAAACAATAAAGAGGCAGAATGACTAGAGTTTGTGAGTGAGTGAGCATATGTGTGTGTGTGTGTGTGTGTGTGTGTGTGTGTGTAGGAATGAAATGATGGTGAAGTGGGACTTGTAGTTCAGAATAAGGGCTTGAGACTTTATTTTCAGTTAACTGGGAAGGTTTTGGAGGATTTTGAACAGAGGAGTGATAAGCTCTAAATGAAAAGAAAGTGTTAGTCGCTCAGTTGTGTCAACTCTTTGTGACCCCATGGACTGTAGCCCCACCTGACTCCTTTCTCCATAGAATTCTCCAGGCAAGAATACTGGCATGGGTTGCCATTCCCTTTTCCAGGGGATCTTCCCAATCCAGGGATCCAACCCTTGTCCCTTGCATTGGCAGGCAGATTCTTATCCACTGCCCCACAAGGGAAGTTCCTTTGCCCATTCTCTAATTGGGTTATTTGATTTTTTTGTTTGTTTGTTTGTTTAGTTGTGGGAGTTCTTTATATATTAGGTATATGATTTGTAAATATTTTATCTCATTCTGTAGGTTACCTTTCACTCTGTTGATTCTGTCCTTTGATGCACAAAAGCTTTAAAATGTTATTTGTCCTATCTATTTTTTTTCTTTCATTCCTTGTTCTTTTGGTGTCATATCCAAGGAATCATTGCCAAATTCAGTGTCATAAAGATTTTCCCCTATAGTTTTCTCTAGGACTTTTATATATTTAGGTATTACATTTTGGTCTTTAATCCATAAAAAGTTAATGTTTGTTTAAGGTAAGAGTCCAACTTTGTTCTTTTATCCAGTTTGGAAAGCAGTTGAAGGGACTATCCTTTCCTTCACTGAATACTCTTGGCACCTTTGTTGAAAATCATTTGAAATTTGTTTCTGGGTCATCTATTCTTTTCCATTGGTCTACATGTCTGTCTGGATGCCATTACTACTCTTTTGATTATCATAGCTTCATAGTTAAGCTTTGTGATCGGGAAGTGTGAGACTTCCAACTTTATTTTTCTTTTTCAAAATTGTTTTGACTATTTGGGGTCTTTTGAGATTTTATATAAATTTTAAGATAAATTTTCTATTTCTGCAAAAAAAAATGTCATTGGGGTTTTGATAGGGGTCACATTGAATCTGTAGATTATTTAGGTGAAGGCCAAAGAGTTGCTTTTTTTTTGAACTGTGGTGTTGGAGAAGATTCTTGAAAGTCCCTTGGACTACAAGGAGATCAAACCAGTCCATCCTAAAGGAAATCAGTCCTGAATATTCATTGGAAGGACTGATGCTGAAGCTGAAACTCCAATACTTTGGCCACCTGATTCGAAGAATTGACTCATTGGAAAAGATCCTGATGCTGGGAAAGATTGAAGGCAGGAGGAGAAGGGGACGACAGAGGATGAGATGGCTGGATGGCATCACTGACTCAATGGATATGAGTTTGAGCAAGCTCTGGGAGTTGGTGATGGACAGGGAAGCCTGGCATGCTGCAGTCCATGGGGCTGCAGAGTCAGACACGACTGAGCAACTGAACTGAACTGAACTGAACTGAGACACCTTAACAATACAGTCTTCCAATTCAGGAACATGGGATGTTGCTCCATTTATCTGTATTGCTTATTTCTTTCAGCAACATTTTGTAGTTTTCAGTATACAGGCTTTTGGCCATGTTGAACAACTAAATGGCCAACAAGTACAAAATTTGAATGGTGGCACTCAGTTCAGTTCAGTTCAGTCGCTCAGTCGTGTCTGACTCTTTGTGTCCCCATGAATCACAGCACACCAGGCCTCCCTGTCCATCACCAACTCCCAGAGTTCACTCAAACTCACGCCCATCGAGTCAGTGATGCCATCCAGCCATCTCATCCTCTGTCATCCCCTTCTCCTCCTGCCCCCAATCTCTCCCAGCATCAGAGTCTTTTCCAAGGAGTCAACTCTTCGCATGAAGTGGCCAAAGTACTGGAGCTTCAGCTTTAGCATCATTCCTTCCAAAGAAATCTCAGGGCTGATCTCTTTCAGAATGGACTGGTTGGATCTCCTTGCAGTCCAAGGGACTCTCAAGAGTCTTCTCCAACACCACAGTTCAAAACCATCAATTCTTTGGTGCTCAGCCTTCTTCACAGTCCAACTCTCACATCCATACATGACTACTGGAAAAACCATAGCCTTGACTAGACGGCCTTAGTTGGCAAAGTAATATCTCTGTTTTTGAATATGCTATCTAGATGGTGGCACTAATAGACCACAAATAGGACTATTTGAGAGGTCCTATAAGAGGTGAAACAACAAGGCAAAGCATTGCCTTGTTTTGCCTCAGATGGGACCGTGGGCCTCAGGTGACTCAAAGATTTTCCCTCTCTGCATATGTCCACAAATGACTGAGAAAGTGTGATGAATGTGCAATGAATATTGATTTGGGTTACAATACTAAGTTGATGAATTCACAAATATGGAATCTTCAAATAATGAGGATCAACTATATTTAGAAAGAAAGTGTATGCAACAGTAGCACAGAAACTGGGGGGGGGGGTGGAAATGGAAGAATGCTGTTGTATGGATCTCATGCAATAAGCAAAGTTCTTATACCGTATGTAGTATAATATTACTCGGAAATTATATTAAGGCTGCATACTGTACACATCAAAACAACAATAAAACCAAAACAAACAAAAAAGATATAATTAATAAGCTATTAAAGACTATAAAATGAAGTAATAAAAAGTAATGTTAATGTGACATCAAGAAATAGAAATAAGAAAGCTCATTAGTGAAAGCATAATGACTGGGGAAAGAAATAGAGCAAATTTGAAGTGCTGGTTTATATTCTGAGCATAATGTGAGAAGGGCAAACTGGAATTTCATCTGAAAAGGACAGCCAGGACATACAATCTTTCCTCCTCCCAAGGATGGCAATGAGTCTGTCCTCTCCTTCTGTAATCTTAATGACCAAGAGCTTATATTGTTGAGGGATAATTGCCCTGGGATACCTTAGTTTCTAGCCTAGGAATTTTATATTTTTAGATCTTACATTTTGGTCTTTAATCCATTTAGAGTTAATCTTTGTTTAACACATGATTACCCGGTAATAATTAGCTGGTATTGAGAATTCCCTGGGAGTTCAGTGGTTAGGACTCTGCACTTTCACTGCCGAAGGCTCCAGATTCAATCCCTGGTCAGGGAGATAAGACCCCGAAAGTCACATATGCCCCCGCCCACCACCCAAAAGCTAATGTTATCATGCTGGAATGACTTTCGATATTTTAAATAAACTATGCAGGGCTACTTAGTAATACCAACATATTTCTACAGAGTAAACAGAAAGCAAACTTCAAAAAACTGCTCCTGGATTTATGCCCAGAGCCGATGTGTACAGCTTTTCTAAATAGATGAGGATTATATTAGTAAATGTGAAATGCAGATAAAAGAGTTCAAAAACATATCTTTAAATAAACCATATTTTTTAAATGCCTGGAAATATTGAGATAATGTTTACTGAGATGGAGTTTCAGAAATGTGAACTATTATGTGTAAAATTGCTTTCTATAACAGTGAAGAAGTCTAAAAACAATCACAAAGAATAAGAATAATCACAAAATAATTTTGGCTCTTATGACCTGTTCGGATTAATTAGTCTGCTGCTGCTAAGTCACTTCAGTCGTGTCCAACTCTGTGAGACCCGGTAGATGGCAGCCCACCAGGCTCTCCCATCCCTGGGATTCTCCAGGCAAGAACGCTGGAGGGGGTTGCCATTTCCTTCTCCAATGCAGGAAAGTGGAAAGTGAAAGTGAAGTCGCTCAGTAGTGTCCGACTCTTAGCGACCCCATGGACTGCAGTCTACCAGGCTCCTCCATCCATGGGATTTTTCAGGCAAGAGTACTGGAGTGGGGTACCATTGCCTTCTCTGATTAATTAGTCTACATCAGAATAAAAATTGTTCTTTTTTAAACTGAAGTATAGTTGATTTACAATGTTGTGTTAATTCTGCTGTATAGCAAACTGATTCAGTTACACATACATGTGCATTTTTTGTACTCTTTCCCATTATGGTTTATCACAGAATATTGAACATAGTTCCCTGTGCTGTAAGACCTTGTTTATCCATTCCAAATATAATGGTTTTCATCTGTTAATCCCAGTTCATCCCTCTCCCTCCCCACTCCCTTGACAACCACAAGTCTGTTCTCTATGTCTATGAGTCTGTTTCTCTTTTGTTCTTTTTATGGCTGAGTAGTGTTCCATTGCATATATGTAACACATTTGCTTTATCCATTCATCTGTCTGTGGACATCAAGATTTTCATGTCTTGGCTATTGTGAATAGCGCTGCTATGAACATAGGGGTGCCTGTCTCTTTTTGAATTATAGTTTTGTCCAGATATATACCCAGGAATGGGACTGCTGGATCATATGGCAACTCTATTTTAAGTTTTTTTGTAGAATCTCAATATTGTTTCACACTGTGGCTGCACCAACTTACACTCCCACAAATAACACAGGAGGGTTCCTTTTCTTCATACCCTTGCCAGCATTTGCTAATCACTTTTTAATGATGGCCATTATGACCAGTGTGAGGTGGTACCTCATTATAGTTTTAACTTTCATTTCTCTAATAATTAGTGACGTTGAGCACCTTGGCATGTGCCTGTTGGCCATCCATATGTCTTTTTTGGAGAAATAGCTATTTAGGTCTTCTGCCCATTTTTCACTTGGGCTTTTTTAAATTGTTGAGTTGTATGGGCTGTTCGTATATTTTGGAAACTGAGCCCTTGTCAGCTGCATCATTTGCAAACAGGAAAATTGTTCTTTTTTTTTTAAATTAATTTGTTTAATTGGAGGCTAATTACCTTACAATATTTTGGTAGTTTTTGCCATACATTGACATGAATCAGTCATGGGTGTACATGTGTCCCCCCCACTCCAAACCCCCCTTCTCACCTCCCTCCCCATTCCATCCCTCTGGGTTGTCCCAGTTCACTGGCTTTGAATGCCCTGTTTCATGCATTGAACTTGGACTGGTCATCTGTTTCATATATGGTAATATAAATGTCTCAATGCTTTTCTCTCAAATCATCCCACCCTTGCCTTCCCTCACAGAGTCCAAAAGTCTGTTCTATCTGTGTCTCTTTTGCTGTCTTGCATATAGGGCCGTCTTTACCATCTTTCTAAATTCCATATGTATGCATTAAGAAAAATTGTTCTTTAATTATATTTCGAGTAGCATAAGAACTAGTTCACATTCAGAATGTCAGGATTATTTTTATAATTATTTTGAATTTAAGCTTCCTTCTTCAGTGCATATAGAGACATTCAAGACATGGATGAGCTTCCCTTGTGGCTCAGCCTGTAAAGAATCTGCCTGCAATGTAGGAGACCTGGGTTTGATCCCTGCGTTGGGAAGACCCCCCTGGAAAAGGAAAAGACTACTCCTTCCAGTATTCTGGCCTGGAGAATTCTATGGACTGTATAGTCCATGGGTCACAAAGAGTTGCACATGGCTGAATGACTTTCCCTTTACTTCACTTCAAGACATGGATACATATAAAATGTTGTTTTTTTAAAAAAACACTTTCCTCTAGGTTGAGAGCTTTATAGCACTAAACAATTTCTTTTTAACTGTTTTGATTTAGACTTTCATTATGATGCTGAAGTTGCTAAATCTCTTTCTCAATAGCCCAAAGCACAGTAGTTCAGGTCTGGTCTTAGAGGTAACCATGTCTTAGCCAAAACTCCATTTTCAACTTCTATTCCTAATAAAAAAATTTTACATGCTAGAAACAGAAAGAAATTATTTTAAATTAATAAAAGATATTTGTTAGAAACTAATGGCAAGAATCTTACTAATTTGTGAAACAGTCATACTATCCTCATTAAAGTAGGGAACAAGAAGAGCTGCCCATTCTAATCATTATACTTGATTTTTTTTTTAATAGGTTCTAGCAAGCCGTAAGGAAAGAAAGTGAATCAACAGCTATCAATATTAAAAGGGAAGAGATTAAACTGTATATTATAATTTATATTAGAATATTAAACATAGCATAATACAGTATGATTATATTATTGATTTATATTCTATTAATATATAATAATTATTATAATACTGGTGTTATACTTATTATAAAAATGTATGTATGTATACACACACACACATACCACACAAAGATCTGTTACTCAGAAACATAGGGGAAGTTTCCAAACTTCTGAACTTACGGAGTCCAGTAGCCCAATAACATTTCTCAAAAAACCTATTCGGTGCACAGAGTATGTCCGTTCAGTCTAATGAGAAATTCACGAACCAGCAAGAAACTGTAGAAATGAAGCAGAAATCACAGGAAGTATAATACATAGTCACAATGCATAATGTGTTAAGAGATTATACGTTTTATTTTGATTGTTGGAAAAAGTTCACTCTCAGTAATATATGAATTTTCGTTTTTATCTGTCAACTTCTGAGGAAGGAAACGTAAGAAGATATTATTTTTAAAGTGTATTTTCTAATCCCTAGAATGTTTTGATCAGAGGATTTTAAAACAGAACATTTTTATAGAAATGAAATTCAGAATATCATATTAAAAAGAAAAAAGTGATTTATGTGGCTCTAAGTGGATTTTGCGGAGAAGGCAATGGCACTCCACTCCAGTACTCTTGCCTGGAAAATCCCGTGGATGGAGGAGCCTGGAAGGCTGCATGCAGTTCATGGGGTCGCTGAGGGTTGGACACGACTGAGCAACTTCTCTTTCACTTTTCACTTTTCTGCATTGGAGAAGGAAATGGCAACCCACTCCAGTGTTCTTGCCTGGAGAATCCCAGGGATGGGGGAGCCTGGTAGGCTGCTATCTGGGGTCGCACAGAGTCGGCCACGACTGAAGCGACTTAGCAGCAGCAAGTGGATTTTGAGTTTATAGGCTATCTTGTTCTCCAATAGACCTTGAATTTAAAATTAAGAAATGGGATAATATCTTTTTTCTCTTTACTGCTTTTGAATCAATCAGCTGAAATTGTATCTTTCTCAGACTCCTCATAAAGCTAGACACTTTTATAAGCAATACTGGAAAATAAGCCTCACTTTCAATTTTATCCAGAACTTCAAAACTCTTCTTCTTTGAGGTGGATTTGGTGCATGAAGAGAGCACTGAACTAGAAGATAAGGGCCTATCTGGGTTTTAGCTCTTTCTTCTATGAGCTGTGTGTCCTTGAGCAATTTAACTTCTCTGATCTGCAGTTTTCTTTATCTGTAAAGTTGAGAACGGTGGGGATTAAATGAGATAACATATGTACATTGCTTTTCAAGCTATGCTGTGTTTAGTCACTTAGTCCTGTCTGACTCTTTGCAACCCCGTGGATTGTAGCCCACCAGGATCCTCTGCCCATGGGGATTCTCCAGGCAAAAATCCTGGAGTGGGTAGCCTATTCCTTCTCCAGGGAAATTTCCCAACCCATGAATTGAATCGATCTCCTGCATTGCCAGCAGATTCTTTACCAGCTGAGCTACCTGAGAAGCTATAAAACAATTATATATATGTATATAAATGTATATATATAATAATTATTGCAAGCTATAAAACATTATAAATATTGAATTACAAGGCAACAAATTGCAACAGCTGTGAGAAGAAAGAAAATAGAAGACAAAATTTTTACATTATCTGTTTTTTTTTTTTAATCTGTTTCATTTTACATTATCTGTTTATGAACAAGATGGCCAGGATGGATGAAAACATCGAGGCTTTAGTCATCAGAAGTATGATTGAAGGAAGGGAAGCCTGGTGTGCTACAGTCCATGGGCTTGCAGAGTCGGACACAACTTAGCAACTGAACAACTTAACAACAAGGCTGTTAATCTGAAGAGCCAAACACTCAGGGTGGGGGATAAAGCATTAGTATTTACAGCTTGCCTCATGGGAGCCCTACTGTAGTATTTGCCTTTCAATAATAGCAACAGATTTTTTAAATCTTTACTCCATCCTGAGAGTCCCTTGGACTGCAAGGAGATCCAACCTGTCCATTCTGAAGATCAGCCCTGGGATATTTCTTTGGAAGGAATGATGGTAAAGCTGAAACTCCAGTACTTTGGCCACCTCATGCGAAGAGTTGACTCATTGGAAAAGACTCTGATGCTGGGAGGGATTGGGGGCAGGAGGAGAAGGGGACGACAGAGGATGAGACGGCTGGATGGCATCACCGACTCGATGGACGTGAGTCTGAGTGAACTCCGGGAGTTGGTGATGGACAGGGAGGCCTGGTGTGCTGCGATTCGTGGGGTCGCAAAGAGTCAGACACGACTGAGCGACTGAACTGGACTGACATGAGTTATCACCTCCCTCACCCATTTCCCTCTCATTATAACATTCCATTAATCTAAAACTCAGAAAGAGCAAAGGTTTGTGTCTTTAGGTGAGCTGTTAGCTGACTTTCCTGTGCTTATAGTACCCTTTCAGTCCAGAAGCGGGGTAGGTGTCATTTGGACCTAGTCTCAAAACAGAAGTTAACATACATATCATGGAGGAGAATATCTGAAGAAACTGGAAATGGAACGAACCTGTGAGGCACACAAGGACTGGAAGGTGTTTGTTGGCAGGTCTGCATGCCCAGAAGACAATGGCTCACCACAGAGGTAAGGGAAGCTGATGGCTAGTTAGAAAATTGCTCAGGAATGCACAAATTAAGACTGATGTTTGGAGCCCCAATTTCCATACTTTCTGTTGTTTCTCTTTTCTCATAATAACCAGTCTATCTTTCTACCTTTTAGTCAATCAAGTAAAACATAGAGAGTTTAATGAGTTTTTATTTTTTCCAGTCAGGAAGACCTGTCAATATTTCATAGGTAAGCAAAGACAGTAAAAGAACCCTATTAAAATATTTTAGTCACTTCTGAAAATTCAAAGACAGTTTCTATTTTGCAAAGCTTTATTCTCTTTTTATGAATTCCTCTCTGTACTGATTTGTCTTTTGTGAATAATCAAAGATCAAGCAGCTCGTTCAATGTGTGTGAGTCAGATTTATGGAGCCAGCAGGGTAGCCTGTTGGCTTGTCTTCTTAGCTGGCAAGCTACAATTAAACTGTCAAAATTTTTCAGCTGGCTACCTATTTACAATATGAACAAGTGGTTGCTGGTATCAGACTATTTATGAATACAGGATTTTTGCACATTTCTTTGGCTAACACAGGATCACTAAAAAGTGAAACCTACAAAAGAGTTGAGGCTTTATCAGAGAGGTGAAGATTTAATTGGCAACCCACTCTGGTACTCTTGCCTGGAAAATCCCATGGACGGAGGAGCCTGGTAGTCTACGGTCCATGGGGTCATGAAGAGTTGGACATGACTGAGCGACTTTATTTTCACTTTTCACTTTCATGCATTGGAGAAGGAAATGGCAACCCACTCCAGTGTTCTTGCCTGGAGAATCCCAGGGATGGGAGAGCCTGGTGGGCTGCCATCTACGGGGTCGCACAGAGTTGGACATGACTGAAGCGACTTAGCGGCAGCAACGGCAGTGATTTTTTTGGCATAATAAGAGTGAAGCAAAGTTTTTGAGAGATTTGAGGTTAGTGTTAATCAACAGATATGTGTATGATTATAGTAACATCATCATCTCCATGGATGTGACTTACATGAATAGGAAATACTATAATTTACTTCATATAATTAGGAGTTTGTTGTTCTGCGTGCTTCTTTTTCAAAAGAAATTATATTTTTCAGCTTTATTAAAGTATAATTGACAGAATTTGAGTATTTAAAGTCTACAATCTGATGGTTTTTCCCTCTTTCATCTTTCTATACTCATCTTTTTGCTCTGAATGCAGTGGTATACATGTGAACAACTGGGTGTATGAATCGTTACCTTATCTACATATTCTAAATCCAACAACTATAGTTCCTAGTCCTCATAGGCAAGTGTTCGGAAAGTCACGCTCTGCTGTGCTTGGGAATTTCTCTCTCTTGTTTGGATCTTCTAAAAATCCAAGTTGGAGTGGTAGTCGTTTTCCTGTCTAGCAATGGGGAAAGACCAAGCCTTTAGTTGGAAGTGTTGGGCTTCATCTCTGAAGGAAGGCATGACAATCCACTTCAGTATTCTTGCCTGGAGAATCCCATGGACAGAGAAGCCTGGCAGGCTACAGTCCATAGCGTCACAAAGAGTTAAACATGACTGAAGCGACTTAGCACGCACACACACACGTTGGGCTTCATGGCTACAGCTGTTTCTGCTCCATGACTCTGCTCCTCAGACCAGTTCTGCTATCTGTTGGACACCAGTGCTTTGGACAGGCTCAGAGGCATTGTTCTTGTGGGTCTCTCCATTAACCGCTGCCTCAGCCGCAGTGACCCCCACTGCTGTCTCCAAGGCTGGGGTGGTCAGGGAATACCTTACTAAGATGTTGTCACTGGCATATGGCCAAAAGGAGGTCTGATAGAAAAGCATTCCAGGCAGGCAGGGGATAAAGCCAGTATAAGGCCATGAGGCAGGAACTTGCCTGGAGGGTTTGAGGAGCAGCAAGGAGGCCAGGTGCACACAGTAGAGAAGTGCTGGGGTACAGGGAGTAGTAAAGATGAGGTCAGAGCGGTGCAGGGCTCTGGAGGCCACAGTGAGGACTTCAGGATTTAGTCGGAGTAAGATGGGGAACCACTGAAGTGTTCTGAGGATTAATCCAGCAAACCAGTCAATCCTAAGGGAAACCAATCCCGAATATTCATTGGAAGGACTGATGCTGAAACTGAGGCTCCAATACTTTGGCCACTTGATGTGAGGAGCCATCTCATTGGAAAAGACCCTGATGTTGGAAAAGATTGAAGGCAAGAGAAGGGGATGACAGAGGATGAGATGGTTGGATAGGATCACCAACTCAGTGGACACAAGTTTGAGTAAGCTCCAGGAGGTAGTGAAGGAGAGAGAAGCCTGGCATGCTGCAATCCATGAGGTCACAAAGAGTCAAATATGACTTAGTGACTGAAAAACAACCAGCTGTATGGAGGACAGCTTGTCCAACTTCCTAAAGTCCACTTCCAGTCTTGCCTCCACACTCCTGTTTGGGGATTGAGCCATTTATATTGTGCACAGAGAGTTGTTTCAGTTGGATTCTGCTTCAGTTATATTCCTTCTAACAATGCCTCAAATTGGGCTTCCCTGATGGTTCAGTGGAAAATTCTGAAAGAGATGGAAATACCAGACCACCTGACCCACCTCTTGAGAAACCTGTATGCAGGTCAGGAAGCAACAGTTAGAACTAGACATGGGCACGGGAATGATCCAGAGAGTTGATATGGGGTGGGAGGTGGGGGGGAGGGTTCAAGTTTGGGAACTCATGTACACCTGAGATGGAAAAAAATAAAAAATTAAAAATTAAAAAAAAAAGAACTAGACATGGAACAACATACTGGTTTCAAATAGGAAAAGGAGTACCTCAAGACTGTGTATTGTCACCCTGCTTATTTAAGTTATATGCAGAAATGCTGAACTGGAAGAAGCACAAGTTGGAATCAAGATTGCCAGGAGAAATAACAATAACCTCAGCTATGCAGATGACACCACCCTTATGACAGAAACTGAAGAGAAACTAAAAAGTCTCTTGATGAAAGTGTTGAAAGAGGAGAGTGAATAAGTTGGCTTACAGCTCAACACTCAGAAAACTAAGATCATGACATCTGGTCTCATCAGTTCAGTTCAGTTCAGTTCAGTTGCTCAGTCGTGTCCGACTCTTTGCGACCCCATGAATCGNGGGTTGTGTTAAGACAGGTCACTGCTACCTGCTGGCCACAGTGCTGCTTGTCACAGACATTTGCTGAGCACTTATTGTCTACCGAGCACTTCAACTTACCTGATGTGAGTTGCCTTTACTGTGTGTCTGCTGCATGCCTAGCCCCTAATGGCTAAGCAGAAACAACAGCAAATGAGTACCTACTGGAATGCCTGGAAGATCTATCAACCAATGAAATAAGCTTGCATTGAGTGCTTACTCTACACTGGGCAATCTCTAGTAACACAGGGTCCTTNTGTGAGTTGCCTTTACTGTGTGTCTGCTGCATGCCTAGCCCCTAATGGCTAAGCAGAAACAACAGCAAATGAGTACCTACTGGAATGGCTGGAAGATCTATCAACCAATGAAATAAGCTTGCATTGAGTGCTTACTCTACACTGGGCAATCTCTAGTAACACAGGGTCCTTTAATTCCTCATGGCCCAAACTCACCTTGCCACGTGCAAATTATGATAATCACAATCAACCCTTTCTTTAAGACAGTGTTTTTTACTTTGTCGCTTACTCTATGGACCACCAGCATCAGCATCATCTTCAAAACACTCACTTAAAATGCAGCTTCCTAGAGCCCACTGCAGTCTTCAGTTCAGTTCAGTCGCTCAGTCGTGTCTGACTCTCTGCGACCCCATGAATTACAGCACACCAGGCCTCCCTGTCCATCACCATCTCCTGGAGTTCACTCAGACTCACGTCCATCGAGTCCGTGATGCCANCAAAACACTCACTAAAAATGCAGCTTCCTAGAGCCCACTGCAGTCCTCAGTTCAGTTCAGTCGCTCAGTCGTGTCCGACTCTCTGCGACCCCATGAATTACAGCACACCAGGCCTCCCTGTCCATCACCAACTCCTGGAGTTCACTCAGACTCACGTCCATCGAGTCCGTGATGCCATCCAGCCATCTCATCCTCTGTCGTCCCCTTCTCCTCCTGTCTCCAATCCCTCCCAGCATCAGAGTCTTTTCCAATGAGTCAACTCTTTGCATGAGGTGGCCAAAGTACTGGTGCTTCAGCTTTAGCATCATTCCTCCAAAGAAATTCCAGGGCTGATTTCCTTCAGAATGGACTGGTTGGATCTCCTTGCAGTCCAAGGGACTCTCAAGAGTCTTCTCCAACACCACAGTTCAAAAGCATCAATTCTTCAGCACTCAGCCTTCTTCACAGTCCAACTCTCACATCCATACATGACCACAGGAAAAACCATAGCCTTGACTAGACGGACCTTAGTCGACAAAGTAATATCTCTGCTTTTGAATATACTGTCTAGGTTGGTCATAACTTTTCTTCCAAGGAGTAACCGTCTTTTAATACTAACTCACAATCTCAGGGGGTGGATGCAGGCATCTCTTGGTTATACCAGCTCCCTACCAAATGAATCCCGTGCACAATGAAGTTTGAGAGTCAGCACTTTGGGGCCTGGGGCAGAACTCCTGATTCATCTTAGTAAGCATAGAGAAGTCAAGAATTCAGTACAGTAACACACCCACTTTGGGGTTCGGTGATCTTCCCACAAAAAGGAGCATCTGAGATCCTAACTGATCAATGATTGCTGACTACCAAAAGGAGAAAGACAGCTGATTGATTAATATATGGGAAAACAATCAATGTCATAAGGAATCACAGAATAGCACTAGAAAGGAAAGGTTATTGACCTATCCAAATACCAATGATTTAAAAAAATAAAACCTAGCACTACCAGTATGATGACATTAGAACTCATGTACAGCTGCTGGTGACCAACAGTGATGCTAACTTTTTGGAGAACAAGTTGGCATTATCTATCAAAGTCCTTAAAAATATTCCTATAGCATGCTGCTGGTGCTGCTGCTGCTAAGTCGCTTCAGTCATGTCCGACTCTGTGCGACCCTATAGACGGTATCCCACCAGGCTCCCCCGTCCCTGGAATTCTTCAGGCAAGAATACTGGAGTGGGTTGCCATTTCCTTCTCCAATGCATGAAAGTGCAACTTGAAAATGAATTCGCTCAATCGTGCCCGCCTCTTAGTGACCCCATGGACTGCAGCCCACCAGGCTGCTCCATTCACAGGATTTTCCAGGCAAGAGTACTGGACTGGGTTGCCATGGTCTTCTCCAATTCCTATACTGCAGTAATTCTCTTTTTACACTCTATCCAGAGGAAATGATCATGCGGCCATGAGGCGGGGGGCGGGAAGGGGGCAGGGAACAGCTTTCTAAGTGATGATAACCATTACAAAGTTAGCTATAATGATGAAAAAATGGACCACAGGAAGGAGTAGTTAGTTAATAAGACTGTGGAAATGCTCCATACCTTAACATGGCATTGGCAGAAAGCTTATGAAGGTATGGAAACTGCTTACGTTAAAGTATGATCCCAACCATAGCAAGAAAGAATCTACACCCAGATAAGATTAGAAAGAAACCTATCCAACTTTAACTGTAGTTATTTTTAGAGAGTAAGGATTGCGATGAATTTCTTCTTTCTAATTCTCTGTTTTCCAAATGCTTGTGAAAGAGCATATACCATTTTTACAATAATAATTTTTTTCAAACTATCAAACAACAAAAACATACAACCAAATGTGTTTTTAAAAGGATGGAAAGCAAAATAAGACCTGATAGCAATGATGGTTGTTTGAACCCCAATCTCAAAATACAGTACTTATTGTGTATCCTCAGGAGGAAAGGTAAGCCTGATGTGAGGGGTAGAGTAACTGATCCCCTTCATATGGACCCTATTTAAAACTCTCCCCACCATGCCTCCAAGGCTGACTCCTTTTACTAAGTTTCCACGCTCAGGATCCAATTCATCTCTACATCTCTAATTTGGGGGAGAAGTATTTATCAATTCATCAACTAACACCCATTCAGTCCCTCAAAATGCTTCTCAGTGATGACAAAAATAACATTTATTCAGAAGCTATGATGTGTTAGTTAGTTTCCAGCTGACCTGTGAAATAGGTATTTTTAAAAATCAGCTTTAGAGGAGTACAAATTACAATAAAAGGCAACCATTTTAAAAGTATGGTTTGATGAATTTGGCAAACGTATAGACCAGTAGAACCATCAGCACCATCAAGATATACAACACTTCCCTTATCCCACGTGATTCTGGGTCCCTCTTCCCAGTCAGTTACTGCCACCTCCCACATCAAAAGCAACCACTGTTCAGATTTCTTTTGCTATAGCTTTTTTTTTTTGCATGGGAGCCGGGAGGAGCTGGTTTTGAACTTTTTATAAGTGAGATTGTGCAGTGTGTTTTCTTTTGAGGCTGGTTCCTTTGCTCAATATGATGTTGTTGTGTTTAGTTGCATTTGGCTCATCTCCTATTTGCTACGTAGTTTTCCAGCATATGAATATACTGCAATCCGTTTAGGCATTCCACTGCAACTTCCATTTGGGTAGTGTCAACTTTGGAGCCACTACAAAGAGTGCTACGTACACATTCTTGCCTTTGTCTTTTGGTGGACATATGGACATGTATTCAAGATAGAATTATTGAGCCCTAAGGTATACAAATATTTAGCCTGATCAGATCTTAAACAACTTTCAAAAGTGGNTTTCCAGCATATGAATATACTGCAATCCGTTTAGGCATTCCACTGCAACTTCCATTTGGGTAGTGTCAACTTTGGAGCCACTACAAAGAGTGCTACGTACACATTCTTGCCTTTGTCTTTTGGTGGACATATGGACATGTATTCAAGATAGAATTATTGAGCCCTAAGGTATACAAATATTTAGCCTGATCAGATCTTAAACAACTTTCAAAAGTGGTTTTACCACAACGAGGTACCATTTCACACCAGTCAGAATGGCTGCTATCCAAAAGTCTACAAGCAATAAGTGCTGGAGAAGGTATAGAGAAAAGGGAACCCTCTTACACTGTTGGTGAGAATGCAAACTAGTACAGCCACTATGGAGAACAGTGTGGAGATTCCTTAAAAAACTGGAAATAGAACTGCCATACGACCCAGCAATCCCACTGCTGGGCATACACACCAAGGAAACCAGAATTGAAAGAGACACGTGTACTCCAATGTTCATCGCAGCACTGTTTATAATAGCCAGGACATGGAAGCAACCTAGATGTCCATCAGCAGACGAACAGATGAGAAAGCTGTGGTACATATATACAATGGAATATTACTCAGCCATTAAAAAGACTACATTTGAATCAGTTCTAATGAGGTGGATGAAACTGGAGCCTATTATACAGAGTGTAGTAAACCAGAAAGAAATACACCAATACAGTATACTAATGTATATATATGGAATTTAGAAAGATGGTAACGATAACCTTGTATCTGAGACAGCAAAACGGACCCAGATGTATAGAACAGTTTTTGGACTCTGTGGGAGAGGGAGAGTGTGGGATGATTTGAGAGACTGGCATTGAAACATGTAAATTATCATATGTGAAACGAATCACCAGTCCAGGTTCAATGCATGATACAGGGAGCTCAGGGCTGATGCATTGGGATAACTCAGAGGGATAGGATGGGGAGGGAGGTGGGCGGGAGTTCAAGATGGGGAACACATGTACACCCATGGCAGATTCATGTCAATGTAAGGCAAAACCAATACAATATTGTAAAGTAAAAAAATAAATAAGAAATTAAAAAAAATAATAATCAGAAAAGAAAAAGTGGTTTTACCAATTAATACTCCCACTAGCAATGTGTGAAAAGCTCCAGTTACTTCTTATTCTCTCCAATATATATTATTGTCTGTTTTTTTGTTTGTTTGTTTGTTTTGTGTGTAGCCATTCTGGTTAAAATATCATTTTTGTTTGTTTTGTTTGCTTAAACTTTTTATTTTGTATTAAATATGCATATTTTTAATAAAATAGAACTGACTTTGCCATGGGTCAGTTTAGGAGAGAGAATTTCCTAGGCAGCCAGATTGAGTTGGATTGTAATTGGTCTGCTTTTCTCTTTTCAATAATGTGGATATTATGTCTGTTACATTTTTAAATGTATTAAGGTATGATTTTATGTACCTAAAAATCCACAAATCTTGTGTACATCAATGAACTTTTCATTTACCTTGTACAAATCATGAAGTCACCATCCAAACAGATACAGAGAACGCCATCCCAAAAGTTCCTTTATGCTCCTTTCTAGACTATTCCTATCATCCCCCAACAGATAACTATTGGTTTTATTTCTTTCCTTGCACCTTCATTTGCCTCTTCTACAACGTTACAGAAACAAAACATACTGCTTTCTGTGTGGCTTCTTTTGCTTACCATAAGCAAAAGGTTTTAAGATTCACACATGTTTTTGTGTGTGTCACTAATCTGTTCCTTTCATTAAGTAGTATTCCACTGAATGGATATACCAGAGGTTTTCCATTCCCTTTTCATGGGTGGCTGGGCTGTTCATGTCTTTGTTTATTAATAAAGCTGCTGTCAATATTCATGGGTAAGTTTTCTATTTCCCTGGGTAGATACTTAGGAGTAGAAATTTAGGGCATATAATGGAAACATATTTAATTTTATTTTAAACACTACCAAAATGTTTATCTAAGTGGTTTTACCATTCTACATTTTCAACCGCAGTGAGTTCCCATTGCTTCATGCCCTGGCCAATAGGAGTATTGTTAGTCTTTCNTATTCATGGGTAAGTTTTCTATTTCCCTGGGTAGATACTTAGGAGTAGAAATTTAGGGCATATAATGGAAACATATTTAATTTTATTTTAAACACTACCAAAATGTTTATCTAAGTGGTTTTACCATTCTACATTTTCAACCGCAGTGAGTTCCCATTGCTTCATGCCCTGGCCAATAGGAGTATTGTTAGTCTTTCTAATTTTAACCATTCTAATGAGTGTGTAGTGGCATTTCACTGTGGTTTTAATTTGCAATTCTCTGATGATTAACCACATTGAGTATCTTTTCACAAGCTTACTGACTATTTGTATAACTCCTTTGGTGAAGAGTCCAAATCATTTGCTCATTTTTTAAATTGGTTTGTCTTCTTACTTTTGAGTTGAAAGTCTTCTTTATATATTCTGATCATACGTTTTAGGTCAAATATTTGTATCATGAATGTCTTGTTCCAGTCTCTGGTTACCCTTTCGTATTAGCAGTATCTTTCACCAAGGGTTTTTATTTGTTTTTTTGTTTGTTTTTGCAAAGAAAAAATTTTCCCCCACCTACTCCTGTCCAGTATTTTTTCTAAAGGAATGGATATATTAAATCCCCATTTTGCACATAAAAAAAGTCAAGCCCACCAGAATGTAAATCCCTTCCCCAGTGCCAGTATAGAGCAGAACTAGGGCTCCATTCTACAACCCAAAGTCCAGCATCCTATCCAGTTACCAACTCAAATTTCAATCAAACCTAGAAGGCAATTGCACAAGGTAGTTTGTAGTAAACATTATTCAGGATGAAGAGTGACTGAGCCCCAGGGTCCAAGAATAAACTTACCTAATTGGGGCCTCTTTGTAGTTTGGAATAGAATATGCAGGGGATAAATAGAATTATTGAAGGAAGGGAAGGCCTCTCTCTTCCAAAAGAAATAAAAATGTGATCAGTCTCTGCACTGTAATCTCTGATGAGAACATTTAATCAATTAGCATTGCTGTTGTCAAAACTCGCTTCCCACCGAGCTGGGAAGCCTCTGGCGACACATCCCTGGTGGGCCCCTGCGCCCCTCCTCCCAGGCTGGGATTCGTCCCAGCAAGAAACCTCATGTTTTTTCTCTCAGCCCAAGTTCCTACAGCCCCAGATGTAAAACCAAAGGGCTCTTATCTGCCCTTATTTATCTCTATGCTAATAAAATGTCAATCCCCAAGAGAAAACTAAAAAAGAACCCTGCTGTCTCCTGAGCTCCTGAGGGGATGGGCACCCCTTTACTGTCTCACTTCACAGCTCTGTCCCGAAGGCTGAGACTTCACGTTTCCCCGTGGGAATGAGCCTCTGCAACGGGCAAGGCCATGCTGGGTAACTTCTCTTTTTTCTTTCACAAGGACTCTCAGGGATTCGAGGGTGAGCCAGTGGGAGGGAGAAGGGAATTGGCAATGGTGCAGCACTTTCCCCCTGCTGGGTAGCCCGGATCCTTGGGAGACCCAGGCACAGGGATGCAGCCCATCCATTTACTTGGGGAGAAACAGAGGCCCCAAGAACCATCTCTCATCTAACGATGGCTGTCATCTATGCTAACAGCTTTATGTAGTCTCATTTATGCCTCATAACAGGTCCATGAAGTAGACGCTGTAATCCTCCACACTCTACATGGAAAAAAGTCCAAGGCACAGAATGGGAAATGCCATCCGCCTACTCTTGGAAACTGTGTCCTTCTAAAAAGTCGAAACAGAGTCAAATGAGGTATGCCACTCTTGTTTTGTGAAAATAAAAAAAGAAAATCCTGAACTTATTTACAAAACAGAAACAGACTCACAGACAGGAAACAAACTTATAATTACCAGAGTTGGGCCTGGGGACAAACAGATATTCACTGTAATATACAAAATAGGTAAACAACAAGAATCTACTGTGCAGCGCAGGAACCATACTCAATACCTTGTCATAACCTATGATGGGAAGAATCTGAAAAAGAATGTCTATATATATATGTATATGTGTGTGTGTGTGTGTGTTCAGTCGCCTTCGACTCTTTTCGACCTCTTGGACTGTAACCACCAGGATCCTCTATCCATGGAATTTTCCAGACAAGAATACTGGAGAGGGTTGTCATTTCCTACACCAGGGAATCTTTCTGACCCAGGGAACGAACCCGAGTCTCTGGCATCGTCTGCACTGGCAGGTGGATTTCTTTTTTACCACTGTGCCACCCGGGAAGCCCTTATATATGTAGGTACAGCTAAATCACTTTAATGTACACTTGCACAACATTGTAAATGAACTATATTTCAGTAAAAATTTAGATAAAAGAATAAGCAAATGCATAAATTCTTCACCACAGATGAATAGGGAAAAATAAGATATTTAAGCATCATATGTGACCATCATGACCATTAGAAACTGTTGCATACGCTGTTGGGAAGAGTAAATAACAACACTGCTTTTAACACTGCCACATGTCACACTCCTGTCCAACAGTAAAAAGAAAAATCTGACTGGTAAAATGTAATCATAGAGGACTTCTCTGGTGGTCCAGGGGTTAGGGCTCCATGCTCCAGACCAGCAATTTTTGGTCTGGGAAATAAGATCCCACATGCCATGCAGTGTGGTCAAAAGGTTTTGTAAAAAATCAATTAAAAAAAAATTATAAAAGTGAGATAACAAATAGTAATACATAAAAATAACAAACTAATGATGAAAATAAAACAATAATTTTAAAACAAACTGAAAATCATCATTCAGATCAGTTCAGTTCAGTTCAGTTGCTCAGTCATGTCCAACTCTTTGAGACCCAATGGATTGCANATTGGAATGAAAACTGACCTTTTCCAGTCCTGTGGCCACTGCTGAGTTTTCCAAATTTGCTGGCATATTGAGTATAGCACTTTCACAGCATAATCTTTCAGGATTTGAAATAGCTCAGCTGGAATTCCATCACCTCCAATAGCTTTGTTTGTAGTGATGCTTCCTAAGGGCCACTTGACTTCATATTCCAGGATGTCTGGCTCTAGGTGAGTGATCACACCATCGTGATTATCTGGCTCTTGAAGATATAGTTTTAGCCTGAAGTTAATGTTGTCTGTGGACTTTTATCTTTGGCAAAGCCCATTAATAATTTCCAGGGAATAAAAATGAAATGAAAATAGACTCTAGGTAATAAAATCTAGGCTTTTTTCCCCTTTCTACTTCTAGTTTCACTTGGTGATAAAGGGCTCCATGCAGAGGCCTTGAACTCTGCACTTCAGACCAGAGTTCTTAATGTGAAACAGCTGGGCCCGATACTTAGCTTGGAGTCCAAGTACGGAAGTGCTGCAGGACATCTCAGTTCAAGATGGTGACTGGGGGCCCTGTGCAGGGATGCTGAACCCACACAGCAGTCTGGAGCCTAAGCAGCACAGCTGAGCCTGCCCTGAGAGAACTCTGCTCTCAGAGNGAAACAGCTGGGCCCGATACTTAGCTTGGAGTCCAAGTACGGAAGTGCTGCAGGACATCTCAGTTCAAGATGGTGACTGGGGGCCCTGTGCAGGGATGCTGAACCCACACAGCAGTCTGGAGCCTAAGCAGCACAGCTGAGCCTGCCCTGAGAGAACTCTGCTCTCAGAGGGAGTTGGTGATGGACAGGGAGGCCTGGCGTGCTGCAATTCATGGTGTCACAAAGAGTCGGACATGACTGAGTGACTGAACTGAACTGACTTTGTTCAAGGATTGGAGTATCCAGACTGATGCAAAGTCCATTTTATGCCTAGAGCACTTGTTATCACTTTTTTTTCACTTGAGACACAAGCGCTGGGTCATTATCATTTTGTAGGGATCCTGGCAGCCTAAAACTGGGGAGAGCTACCATTTCAGCTCTAGCAGGGAATACTTCTACCCACCCTGAAAATGTTTCCTTCCTGAGGATGAGGTCTTTCAGTTTCCCTGGTGGCTCAGACAGCAAAGAATGTGCCTGCAGTGTCGGAGACCTGGGTTTGATCCCTGGGTTGGGAAGACCCCCTGGAGGAGGGTATGAGTGACTAACGCACACATACCTAAGAGGATGGTTCAATCCAATTACCCTCCAGCCAATACAGAGGAAGAATTTGACAAAGCCCAGAAATGGGGTTTCAGTACAGATATAGGAGGCCATGATTGCTAGCTAGTGAACATGAGCAATATTTCTTTTTCTAAACCACAGCTTGTCAAGCCACCAGGGAGGCTGGCTCAGCAAGGAGGTCACTGTGGTAGGGAAGCCCTATATGATTGATTAGCTGAAGTCATGGTAACTCTTACCATGAAAAGTGTAATCAGTTGGATAGTTAAAGCCTGTCCCATCTTCAATGAACAACCCCCAGAGGGGAATGTAGACCCCCCAAAGGCCCGCAGATAAGGCCCATTCAGACCAGAGGGACATATCTTGAGGAAGATTGGCATATTGATTTCACTGTCATGCTGAGCATATTGTGGGCAATTTCAGGTACGTTTTGGTGCTAGTGGAAGCATTTTCAGAGTGGGTAGAAGCATTTCCTGCTAGAGCTGAAATGGCAGCTCTCCCCAGTTTTAGGCTGCCAGGATCCCTATAAAATGATAATGACCCAGCCCTTGTGTCTCAAGTGAAAAAAAGTGATAACAAGTGCCCTAGGCATAAAATGGACCTTGCATCAGTCTGGATACTCCAATCCTTGAACAAAGTAGGGAGATCCAATCAGACCTTACTCAGGCTATGCCAGGAGACTCAAGAAAATTGTATTAAGTTACTCCCAATTGCCCTGCTTAACATGTGGTTAGCCCCAAGGCATAAGTTAAAGTTAAATGCCTTTGGACTTCTGTATGGTAGACCTATCATCCCCCAAGCCCAAGAGACACCTCAGACCCCTTGAAATGGAACAACTCAAGTATGCCCTCCAGACAGGTAAGACTATGAAACCTCTTACAGAGTATGTAACCAGTGCTGCCACTCTTTCTGGCCAGGAGACGGGGTAAACCTAAAAACCTGGAAAACCAGCAGCTAGCATGATCAGCCCACTCCTAAGTGGAATGAAGCACTCTTGGTTACTCTAACCACCCATTCTGCCCTGGAGTTGCAGGGGATCATTCTGTGGGCACATCATACTCAAGTGAGGAGGGACCATAAGCCCTAAACTCTGGAAGTACAACCTGGACCAAAAGACCCCTTTGACTACTCCTGCAAACCCTTCTCCCACCTAAAACTTCTCTTCTGAAACACAACAAAACTTGGTCCCCACAGACCAGACTACTAACTGAAGGAATCATTGCAGTCATAGGGGTGCTAGTAACCTTGGCTGGAGGAACTCTGTCACCATAATAAAAAGGTAACAGGGCTTCCCTGGTGGCTCAGTGGTAAAGAATCTTCCTGCCAATGAAAGAGATACAGGTTTGATCCCTGATCCAGGAATATCTCACATGCTGTGGAGCAACTAAGCCCCTGAGCCACAACTATTGACACTGTGCTCTGGAGCCTGGGAAGTACAACTGCTGAGCCCATGAACCCAGGTACTGAAGTCCCCAATCCTCATGCTTGTGCTCCACAATAAGAGAAGCCACCACAATGCGAAGCCAGCATCTTGCAACCAGTAGCCAGTGCAGCAACAAAGCCCCAGGACAACCAAAACTAACTAAATAAAAAAATTTTTTTTAATTAACAACTACTAACACTCTCTGACATAAATCACAGCCGGATCCTCTATGACCCACCTCCCAGAATACTGGAAATAAAAGCAAAAATAAACAAATGGGATCTAATTAAAATTAAAAGCTTCTACACAACAAAGGAAACTATAAACAAGGTGAAAAGACAGCCTTCAGAATGGGAGAAAATAATAGCAAATGAAGCAACTGACAAACAACTAATCTCAAAAATATACAAGCAACTTACACAGCTCAATTCCAGAAAAATAAATGACCCAATCAAAAAATGGGCCAAAGAACTAAATAGACAGTTCTCCAAAGAAGACATACGGATGGCTAACAAACACATGAAAAGGTGCTCAACATCACTCATTATCAGAGAAATGCAAATCAAAACCACGATGAGGTACCATTTCACACCAGTCAGAATGGCTGTGATCCAAAAGTCAACAAGCAATAAATACTGGAGAGGGTGTGGAGAAAAGGGAACCCTCTTACACTGTTGGTGGGAATGCAAACTAGTACAGCCACTATGGAGAACAGTGTGGAGATTCCTTAAAAAATTGCAAATAGAACTGTCTTATGACCCAGCAATCCCACTGCTGGGCATACACACNATTCCAGAAAAATAAACGACCCAATCAAAAAATGGGCCAAAGAACTAAATAGACATTTCTCCAAAGAAGTACTGTTATTTTAAGGGCAACTTCCAATCAGCTCTTGTTCAGAAGGAACTGGCTACAGATGGCTGGGACCACCAGCCCTAAACCTGGGCCAGTCCTGACTGGCCTTCTGACATTGGAGGCTGGGAAAACTCCACCCTCAGATCATGCTAAGTACCTCGCTATGGTTATGCATATAACCCAGATACACTTGCACAGAACTCCAATTACCTTATCTTTTCCCCTGCTTCCAATTATCTTCCCCAAGCCTACACCCACCCTCACTTCTTATTCTACAGATACTCTAATGGCCTCACCTTCAGGAAGGCAGATCTAAGACATGTTTCCCCATTTCCTCCCTTGGCTGCCTTGTGAATCATCCTGGCACACAAGTCTTGGCAAGCATGTGGCTTGCTGCACATGGGGCAGATGGACCTGATTCAGTAATATAATGAAGCACCACGATCCCCCTGCTAGACTGGTATTAACATTGAACCAAGAGCCTGGACTTCCGTTCCCGCCCAGCATCAGTGAAGCAGCCCTTCCTTTCTCTGCTAGCATGGTATCAGACTCACGTAAGGAGGATTGAAGATTTGCATCACTGGCTCAGTCAGTAAAGAATCCTCCTGTAATGCAGGAGACACAGGAGATACCGGTTCAATCCTTGGATCAGGAAGATCTCCTGGAGAGGGAAATGGCAACCTGTTCCAGCATTCTTGGGAATTCCCATGGACAGAGGAGCCTAGCGTGCTACAGTCCAAAGGGGTGCAAAAAAGTCAGGCACGACTGAGTGACTAAGCATGCAAGCAGTAGTAATGAGGCCACCCCTCACCTACCGCAGGCCTCTTGTGGTCAGGGGAGACTATGAGGGGAGCAGGAACAAAGGACTTCTATCCTTAGTAGAGGAGGAGTATCCTTAAGCAGGAGAAGTGTCAGTAGAGCCTCGTGGGAAGCTCACACTCCCAAACTAACCCCACCCAGAAGTAAAGAAGGTAAGGATGTAAAATGGTGTAGCCAGTACGGAAACCAGTATGATCATTTCTTTAAAAACTCAACACACAACTGCCATATGATAAAGCAATGGCAGTCTTGATGATCTATCTCATAGAAATGAGAATTTATGTGCACAAGAAATTTTTACTTTTTCAGTATTTTAACAGCTTTATTTATCACAACTGAAAAGCTAAAAATGATCTAGGCACCCCTCAGTGAGTGAACTCAACATTCTGGTTTATGTTCATACCACACAATACTTCTCAATGACCAAAGGGAATGAACTACTGATACACAAAACAACCTGGGTCAATTTCCCAAAATTTTTGCTTAGTTAAAAAAAAAAAAAATCACTCCGAAAAATTACATACCATATAATTCCATTCACAAAGCATTCTTTTTTTTTTATTTTTATTTTTTAGTTTGTTTTGCTTTACAATACTGTATTCATTTTGCTATACATTGACATGAATCAGCCATGAGTGTACATGAGCTCCCAATCCCCCCTCCCTCCTCCCGCCCCACACCATCACTCTGGATCATCCCTGGGCATCAGTCCCAAGCATCCTGCATCCTGCATTGAACCTAGACCGCTGATTCGTTTCACTTATGATATCATACATGTTACAGTGCCACTCTCCCAAATCATCCCACCCTCTCCCTCTCCCACAGAGTCCAAAAGTCTGTTCTATACATCTGTGTCTCTTTTGCTGTCTCGCATACAGGTTTATCATTACCATCTCTCTAAATTCTATATATACGTGTTAGTATACTGTATTGGTGTTTTCCTTTCTGAGTTACTAAGCATTCTTGAAATGACAAAATTATAGAAATAGACAAAGACTAGGGTGATTTCTAGTAGTTAAGGACAGTATGAGGGCAGAAGGTAAAATCATTGTGTCTATAAAAGGCCTCACATGTAAGAGGCCTCTGTGATGATAAAAATGCTTTCTATTTTAAATGCATCCATCACATTGCATTACAAAGTTCAACTAGTCATGATACTACACTGTAGGTTTTTAAGACGTCTCACTGCGGCAAACTGAGAAAAGGACACATAGGATTTCTCTGTACTGTTTCCTAGAACTTCATGTGAATCTAATTATCTCAAACTAAAAAGTTTAATGGAAAAACTGTACTTTCTTACAGAGCAGAAATAACACCTAAGGCCCAGATACCTAGAAATGTATGGTCAATTTTTCACAGAGCCATGTTATTCTTTCATATTCAACGTGCCCTCCACAAATCTGGTATTTCTTTTAATACCATTTTGTCCTTCACCACATGGGATATGGCATTATGATTACTTCTGAATTTTTGCTTTACAAAAACTTTATTTTTAATATGTTCTCACTTTTCACAAGAAAGAAAGGTGAAGATTACATGTATAAGTCTATATTAACTGGAAATGGAACTATAAACGAGATTTACAACTGTGTCAGTACAGAAGAATGACACAAACAGTAGGATATAAAATGCCAAAAACCTTTTGCTTAGAGCATTAAAATCTACTGTAAATCAATTTTTCAATCCAAGATACAACAGCTTTCAACTATTAAAATCTCTAGTCTATACCAGTGTTGAATGGTCTTCTGAATAAGAACTAGAGTTTCTATTGAATTTTCTCATTGAGTTCATAGGGTCATGTGAATTTTTTTGACAGCTCCAGTCCTGGTTTGGGAAGCAGATGCTATTGAGATTTTTATTCCAAGATCTGACTCAAACGTGATGGCTAACTTTGAATAAGATATAGTACATTTGCTTTTCCCTAGAGGTTTATATATATATATAAGAATCACATGTGCAAAGTTTCTTTAGTGTGTCTTTTAACCTTTTTATTCTCCTCTTGGCCAGGCTTAGGAAGAATAAACTGGAGAACTCCAGCCAGAATCATGGCCATAGTTGATGCAGAAACAACACTACAGGGATCCACTGGGAGAAAATCAAGACAGCTGTCACTCAACTGGAAGATATTAATATCCCTTCTGTCAATTTCAACTTTTGTCTTCTCCTCTTCCTCCATCATTGGCAACAAGTTCCTGTGGACCTTAAAGTTCCATAGAACCTGCTCACACAAAGGAATGGATGTTCAGTGCCCATTTCTTCTGGGACGTTAGGAGGACATACAAGATATTCTTGGACTAATCTCTTCATTTGTTCATTTCTTCTACACAGGGAATGAAGAGAAGGGAAAGATGAGTTTGTAAAATATTAAATTTTAACCCATCGTCAGGTCTCTGACAAGAACACATCTAAGATCATTAAAAGAGAAATTACCTACTTAGTGAAGAAATGTTCCACCTTACAGATACTCTAAGAAGTCTCAGATGATTGCCTACTGGGATTGTTAGGAAACAGTTTAGCAGCTCCCTGGAATCTACAGATGTATAGTTAGGACTTCCATGTTTGCACCACATTTGGCTGAAGGAGATGTCAGGGCATTTCTGACCATGAACTACCCAAAGCTCCCAGAATCATGGTCTCTGCTCTGCTTTCCTTTCATAATGCAACTAAGTAGAACTATTGACTGTTGCGAGCTCAAGACACTATCAGATGTCCACCAACGGTGTTTGTTTTTAAAACTAGAAGCATCATTTGAATTAGAATCATTTCAAAGAACCAAACTAGACTTGTCAAGAAATAAAGCTTGTAAAGACATATATCTGCAGAAGGTGTTGTAATTATGCATCAACAGCTAAGGAATGGAAGGAGATGATTCCACCTCATGTGTTCCGATCTTGGGATGGAGACCAGGGGTGTATTACTGAGTCTATAAAAGGGGCTAAACTTGTTTTGTTTCTCCATGAGTTTTACCAATGGGTGTGAACGGTTGGGTGGGGAGCTCATATGTGTGTTTCAACCACATTTACTTTGGAAAATTATCATTATCTTAGAGTGGTGTTTCCAAAGAATATTCAAGGAATCATCTCATCAGAATCACCTAAGGACAAATTAGAAATACAACTTCTTGGGCTCTGGACCAGACTCGCTGAACAAGAGCTTATGAGGACCAGAACCTGGAAATCTGCACTTTAGAGAAGCTGCTGCAGTGATTGCTATGTGCACTCAAACTTGACAAACAATGTCTTTGAGGTTGTACTTTTTTACTGATTGCACTCAGGTCTCATCCGTCAATCTTTGATGAAAAACATCCACTTTGCATCCTAGGGAGATAGAGCTCTCAGTTGATCAGTTCAATTCAGTCGCTCAGTCGTGTCCAACTCTTTGTGACCCCATGGACTTCAGCACACCAGGCCACCCTGTCCATCACCAACTCCCAGAGTTTATTCAAACTCATATCCATTGAGTCAGTGATGCCATCCAACCATCTCATCCTCTGTTGTCCCCTTCTCCTCCTGCCTTCAATCTTTCCCAGCATCAGGGGCTTTTCTAGTGAGTCACTTCTTGGCATCAGGTGGCCACAGTATTGCAGTTTCAACTTCAGCATTAGTCCTTCCAATGAATATTCAGGACCGATTTCCTTTAGGATGGACTGGTTGGATCTCCTTGCAGCCCAAGGGACTCTCAAGAGTCTTCTCCAACACCACAGTTCAAAAGCATCAATTCTTAGGCACTCAGCTTTCTTCACAGTCCAACTCTCACATCCATACATGACTACTGGAAAAACTATAGCTTTGACTAGACCAACCTTTATTGGCAAAGTAATGTCTCTGCTTTTTAATATGCTGTCTAGGTTGGTCATAAATTTTCTTCCAAGGAGCAAGCGTCTTTTAATTTCATGGCTGCAGTCACCATCTGCAGTGATTTTTGAGCCCCCCAAAATAAAGTCTGACACTGTTTCCATTGCTTCCCCATCCATTTGCCATGAAGTGATGGGACCAGATGCCATGATCTTNCACGTGCATCCCTCCCCCAAAGGGAAGGTTCAAAACAATTTGCCTTCTTCCATCTCGTATCGCAATTCACCTTGTACCGCACACCCTTCATCCATCCCAGTAAGGTGCTCACTCGTGACTTTGCCTTCGTCCACACGTACATTCCATCTCCCCGATGAAGCTGCAAAGTCGGCCAGGGCCAACAGTGTGTCCTTAATGTTGTATAAAGTCTCAGTCCACCCCCAAGAGTGCTGAGCAAAGCACAAGCACTAAGCACAGGTCCGGTAATAAAATAATCCAAACACTGACACATCCAGAGAGCACGGAACACCAGATACTCCGCCAGTATGTCAAACATGAACTTGGTCTAGAATGCGCTCACCCACAGCATCATCCAACTGGGATTCTCACTGCACTCTCCCAAAGACGGAGTATTAAAAATTCCCTGCACAAAGAACCTGGCTTAACATTAGAATGCATCCCTGGGGTGTTTTAATAAGGAAGTCACTCTGTGGGGGAAAGAGAACCTTTGTACACTGTTGGTGGCTATGTAAATTGTAACCACCATGGAAAACAGTATGGAGGTTTCCAAAAAAAAAAAATAGAACTACCACACAATCCAGCAAACTCCATTCCTGGTTGTATGTTAAAAAAAAAAAAAAAAAAAAAAAAAAAAAAAAAAAAAACA
>SJYA01001017.1:1130030-1285917 GCA_006410615.1 Neotragus moschatus
AAAAAAAAAAAAAAAAAAGAATTCAAAAAGATATATACACTCCCAGTGTTTATAGCAGCATATTTACAACTGCCAGATATGGAAGCAACCAAAAGCTGGCTTGAAACTCAACATTCAAAAAACTAAGATCATGACATCCAGTCCCATCACTTCACACCAAAGAGAAGGGGAAAAAAGTGGAAGCAGTGTCAGGGTTTCTTTTCTTGGACTCCAAAATCACTGCGGACGGTAACTGAAACCCTGAAATTAAAAGACGCTTGCTCCTTGGGAGAAAAGCTATGACCACCCTAGACAGTGTATTAAAAAGCAGAGACATCACTTTGCTGGCAAAAGGTCTGTATAGTCAAAGCTATGGTTTCTCCAGTCAGGTATGGATGTGAGAGTTAGACCATAGAGAAGGCCAAGCACTGAAGAATTGATGCTTTCAGATTGTGGTGCTGGAGAAGACCCCTGAGAGTCCCTTGGACTGCAAGGAGACCAACCCAGAATATTCATTGGAAGGAATGATGCTGAAGCTCCAATAGTTTGGCCACCTGATGCGAAGAACTGACTCATAGAAAAGACCCTGATGCTGGGAAAGATTGAAGGCAGGAGGAGAAGGGGACGACAGAGGATGAGATAGTTGGATGGCATCACTGACTCAATGGACATGGGTTTGAGCAAGCTCTGGGAGATGGTGAAGGACAGGGAAGCCTGGCGTGCTGCAGTCCACGGGGTCACAAAGAGTTGGGCATGACTTAGTGACTGAACAACAACAAAGTGTCCATGAACAGATGAATAAATAAAGATGTGAGATACACATACAGTGGAGTACTACTCAGCCATTGATAAAGAATGAAATCTTGCCATTGGCAACAACATGGTTGAACTTGGAGGGTATTAAGCTAAAGTTAAATAATAGGGGCTTCCCTGGTGGCTCAGATCGTAAAGCATCTGCCTGCAATGCGGGAGACCCAGGTTCGGTTCCTGGGTCGGGAAGATCCCCTGGAGAAGGAAACGGCAACCCATTCCAGTATTCTTGCCTAGAAAATTCCAAGGACGGAGGAGCCTGGTGGGCTACAGTCCATGGGGTCCCAAAGAGTCAGACACAACTGAGCGACTTCACTTTCACTTCTACATAAGTCAAAGAAAGACAAATACTGTATGATATCAGTTACATGTGGAATCTAAAATAAAACAAGCTTGTGAATATAACAAAAAAGAATCAGACTCACAGACACAAACTAGCGCTTACCAGCGGGGACAGGGAAGCAGGGAGGGACAGGGGTAGGGGATTAAGAGGCACCGACTATTATGAATGGAGTCTGGTTTCAGTTAGACCTGGGTTAGACTCTCAGCTTGACCATGTGGAGCCCCAAAACCTCAGGGAAATTCACTCACACACATAGCAAATATGCACTGAAAGCCACCTTGTGTCAGGCACAGCAACTGGCCTCCATAGGTGGACATTCTCGTCATTAAAATAGGAATGATAACACTCCCTGAAGTAGAAACACTGCCAGGACGACGTATGCAAAAGCCCGGCCTCTGCCAGGCTCACGGGGAAAACACGCGGCCGTTCCTGCCATCGCTGCCACTGCGGTATCTTCAGTCTTTGTAAAGCATCTAACGCGACTCAGGTATGCTCCCCTTCTTAGAACTCTCTCCCCTTGACTTCACGCAGATTTCATTTTAGAGGCCTTCGTTTAGACAGTTTTTGTTTTTACTTATTAAAAGTTCATAAGCAGAGAGAAAAACTTTTAGTGACTGATAGGCAGGACACGGGGAATTAAAACAGAGACAGAGGGCGACCTGCACAAGCGCTGTCTCTTATACACATCTGACACTGCTCCACTTGTAACTTAAGGAAGATGACTGCGTCCAGTATGCCGACGGCCAGCAGATCCCCAGACCTCTGCACGGACCCTCGGCCTGGAGCTTTCCTCCTCACTTCCCCGCTGGGTCCTCTAGCTGGCCCTCTGTCCATCCCACGTGGCTGGGATTGGATTCATCAGGCCTATATCTCCCCTTCTTTGTGATACGCCATNCCGCCACGGGCGGATGTCAGGAGGAGAAGGTGGGCCCCACAATAATCCCCGGGTGAGGAAGCGCCTGGTTTATTCAAGGAGCAAAGATAAGGCTTCAGAGGACCATTCGCAGGGCAGGAACAGAGACACAGACTTGGAGTCACAGCGGGGAAGGGGAGGGCGGGGCGAGTTGGGAGGGTGGCACTGAGGAGAGAGCTCGAGGGCGCTGCTGTGTACCTGTCTCTTATACACATCTAGATGTGTATAAGAGACAGGGCCACAGTTTACTATAGGGTGCGCTAGGAAAAATAGATAACTAATTACGGTATCTACGATCTTGTAGGTACTATTGCTGGGGGGAGGGCTACCTTTATTTAATTTTTAAACGAGTGTCTCAAAGAAAAATATTAACAGTGGTAGATACTACTACTGAAGGCAAAGTTAAATTTAGGTTTTTAAAAGTGAAACCNGTGGGGGGGCTCAAGAGGGAGGGGACGCATGTACACGTGTAGCCGGTTCCCTGTGTCGTACAATGGAAACTGACACAACATTGCGAAGAAAGTTGAAATGGATTATAGACAGCAGGAGCACAGGGAAACCAATGAGAAGACCAGGTCAGCCATCCAGCTGAGGCTGCTAGAACCAGAGAGATGGGGGCAGAAGCAGAAACAGACTCTGGACGGACTTCAGAGGCCATCGCTGACTGGACGTGGTGACAAACAGTGAGAAATCCCAGAGGTCAAAGGAAAGGACTCGCTCATCATGCCTAGATGTTTCTTTCGGCAACTGCACACACATCATGAGAAACACTGAACTGGAAGAAACACAAGCTGGAATCAAGATTGCCAGGAGAAATATCAATAACCTCAGATATGCAGATGACACTACCCTTATGGCAGAAAGTGAAGAGGAACTAAAGAGCCTCTTGAAAAAAGTGAAAGAGGAGAGTGAAAAAGTTGGCTTAAAGCTCAACATTCAGAAAACAAAGATCATGGCATCCAGTCCCATCACTTCATGGGAAATAGATGGGGAAACAGTGGAAACAGTGTCAGACTTTATTTTTCTGGGCTCCAAAATCACTGCAGATGGTGATTGCAGCCATGAAATTAAAAGACGCTTACTCCTTGGAAGAAAAGTTATGACCAACCTAGATAGCATATTGAAAAGCAGAGACATTACTTTGCCAACTAAAGTCCGTCTAGTCAAGGCTACGGTTTTTCCAGTAGTCATGAATGTGAGAGTTGGACTGTGAAGAAGGCTGAGTGCCAAAGAATTGATGCTTTTGAAGTGTGGTGTTGGAGAAGACTTTTGAGAGTCCCTTGGACTGCAAGGAGATCCAACCAGTCCATTCTAAAGGAGATCAGCCTTGGGATTTCTTTGGAAGGAATGATGCTAAAGCTGAAGCTCCAATACTTTGGCCACCTCATGCGAAGAGTTGACTCATTGGAAAAGACTCTGATGCTGGGAGGGACTTGGGGCATGAGGAGAAGGGGACAACAGAGGATGAGATGGCTGGATGGCATCACTGACTCGATGGCCGTGAATCTGAGTGAACTCTGGGAGTTGGTGATGGACAGGGAGGCCTGGCGTAGTGCGGTGTGGGGTCACAAAGAGTCGGACAAAACTGAGTGATTGAACTGACCTCAAGCTATAACAAAGTCTGTTGATTCACTGACCAGTGTAGTCCTAAATAACTGAATTGCTCTAGATTATCTGTTAGCTGACTTGGGAGGGACCTGTGCACTGGTCAAAACTTTGTGTTGGCTTTATGTTGGTGGAACTGGCCTGATAGATGAAAGTGCAGACAGACTACTGGAAAAAGCAACTTGGCTGCAGAAACCAGGCAGACTAATCTGGCTGAACAAATGTGGAGGGATAAAACAAACCCTGCCCAGCATCATTCTGTTTCTACCTTTCTTGGGACCCTTATGACCATTATTCTCTTGCTAGTATGTGGGCCATGCATCCTAAATTATGTAGTGTCTTTGTCTCCAAAGGTTAGACATGTGGTGGCTCAGGGATACAGAAAACTCAGGGCCGAGACCTGGTGACAATCACATACTTCTAAAGGCAACTGCAGAGAAGTTCTGTTCCTCCTCTACCCAGCATTATGACATCACCTCAAATTAGCAGGAAGCAGTGGAATGAAGAGTGGAACAAAAGACAGAGGAAGGATTTCTCATTAGCCAAACCCATTAACAATTCCCAGGAAAGAAAAACAGAATCATTATCACAAAATAAAGTCTAATTTTTGTTATCCTTTTCTTATTCTTAGTCTAGATTCATTTTATCACAGAGTGCCACGTAAGGAAGCCCAGCACCTGGTGCTTTAAACCAGAGTTCCTAGGGCTAAAGGGCAGCGCCCACACTTCAGCTCTGTAGGCAGCATACAGCCGCCTAGGACATCTCAATTCAAGATGGCATGAGGCCGTATGTAGAGACGCTGCACCCGCCCCACGAGAGTTCTGCCCCTCCCCTCCTGCTCATATGTGTGTGTGCTAAGTTGTCTCACTCGTGTCAGACTCTTTGCAACCCTGTGGACTGTAGCCCACCAGGCTCCTCAGTCCATGGCAATCTCCAGGCAAGAATAGTGGAGTGTTTGCCATGCCCTCCTTCAGGGGATCTTCCTGACCCAGGGATTGAATCTGCATCTCTTATGTCTCCTGCACTGGCAAGAGGTTTCTTTACCACTAGTACCACCTGGGACGCCTAGTGATGCTGCTGCTGCTGCTAAGTCGCTTCAGTCATGTCTGACTCTGTGCGACCCCATAGACGGCAGCCCACCAGGCTCCCCCGTCCCTGAGGTTCTCCAGGCAAGAACACTGGAGTGGGTTGCCATTTCCTTCTCCAATGCATGAAAGTGAACAGTGAAAGTGAAGTCACTCAGTCGTGTCCCACTCTTTGCGACTCCATGGACTGCAGCCTACCAGGCTCCTCCATCCATGGGATTTTCTAGGCAAGAGTACTGGAGTGGGGTGCCATTGACGTCTACTGATGATGAGATCCCTGCTCTATTTGTTGGGGGAGAATGTGGACTGCTTGAACCTCTCCATTCTTTGATCCAAAAATAAAACTTTCCATTGTTTCTAAACCAAACTTGGTCTCATTCTATTGACACCAATGACACTAGGCAGGAGGACACTTCTTGGGGATTAACTCCAGAGGGTTGATAACATTTTCACATTTTTTTTCCTGATTTTTTTTTTGGCAAGGGTCTGTTGTGGGTCTTTGTTGCTGCACTCAAGCTTCCTGTAGTCACAGTGAGCAGAGACTATTCTCTGGTTGTGGTTCGAGGGCTTGCCTCTGTGGTGGCTCCTCCAGTTGTGGAGCCCGGGCTCTAGAGCACATGAGCTCCGTGGTTGCAGCCCAGGGACTCTAAAGTTCAGTGTCAGTAGTTGTGGTGCATGGGCTTAGTTGCTATGAAGCATTTGGAATCTTCTCAGACCAGGGATTGAACCTGTGTCTCCTGTATTGACAGGCAGATTCTTAACCACTGGACCACTAGGGACGTCTTCATTTTTATTATTGAAGCCAAAATAAGTTATGCTCTTCACTTGCAACTATAAGATCATTGATTGATACAACCTTTAACTCTTATTTTCTAGATTTACTTCAAGCTCCCTAATTCAGTTTTTCTTCTTGCTTAGACTATTGCAGTAGCCTCTTAACTCCCTCCCCACTTCCTGTCTGTGTGCTATGTATTTGCTACTGGGTTAATACCTTTTAGACATAGCTATCGGAGAAGGCAATGGCACCCCACTCCAGTACTCTTGCCTGGAGAATGCCATGGGGAGAGGAGCCTGGTAGGCTGCAGTCCATGGGGTTGCGAAGAGTTGGGCATGACTGAGCAACTTCACTTTCATTTTTCACTTTCATGCATTGGAGAAGGAAATGGCAACCCACTCCAGTGCTCTTGCCTGGAGAACCTCAGGGACGGGGGAGCCTGGTGGGCTGCCGTCTCCAGGGTCGCACAGAGTCAGACACGACTGAAGCGACAGCAGCAGCAGCAGCAGGCAGAGCTATAATCATACCCTCTTGCCCCCAAATTGATGTGGTTCCACAGTGTCTACTGCATGAAAAACAAACATCTTTTAAAATTCTAGGAGTGCAGCCTTAAGGCTTCCTGTGACCTTCATTCCATGTTGGTAAGTACAGAAGATATTTCTTCTTCTTATTCTTATTTGACAGCTCAGTTGAGCTCAGCAAATTGATTGATCTCTACTTAGACATATCTCTTCCCCTGTTTCTGTGATATAGCACTCTTTCTTCAGTCTTCTCCACCCACTCAGTCATTCAGTGTTAGAGTTTTTCCAGATTGTATTGTAAGATTGTTGCTCTTCTCAGTTCACATGCATTGGCTGGCCATCTCATCAACTCCCATGACTTAAAATTCCTTTTAAAAACAATGACTCCTAAATTTAAGACTTCAACAAGACTGTACTATTTCAGATCCCAGCATCCACTTGCCCACTGGATATCTTCATCTCAGACTTGTCACCTTCTCTCCAAACCTGTACTTCCTCAGGGTTCCTAACCTGCATGAATAGTCATCACCATCTATTATGGGGCTCAAGCCAGAAATTTGGCAATTATGCTTGGCTCTTCATCTCTCTAATCCTTCAAATGTAATCAAACATGAGATCCTGTCCCTTCTACCTGCTAACCATCTCTCTCTGTTCCCTACTGCCATCCTAGTACAAGCCAAAATCATCTGTCCACTGGACTGCTAAACCTTGCTTCTACTCTGGCTCCTTTCTTCTATCTCTCCATGTGAGTTTTCTTTTAAAACTGCAAAAAATGATCATACCACTTCCTTGCATACAACTTCTCAGTTGATTGCCCAATGCTCTGAGAATCAAGTCCAAATTCACATGATGGTCCATAAGGCTCTGATGAGTCAGCCCCTGTCTACCTCTCCAACCTTCTCTTGGGGCCATTCACCTTTTCTTTCCCTCTGCTCACCACACTTTTCTCTGTCCCTAGGCACCCCCAACGATGCTTTCTGTACCAGTGATATCCTCATCCTCCTTTCCGCTGCCTCAGCCCAAGGGCCCAGCACACGTATCCTTCTCTAATGACCCCAAATGGCTGGTAAACCCCCTTCTGTTCCCAATTGCCCTGCATGCCCATTTTTCTAAGGGTTTCCCAGGTGGCACAGTGGTAAAAGAATCCGTCTGCCGACATAGGAGACGCAAGAGATGCAAGTAGATCCCTGGGTTGGGATGATCCCCTGGAGAAGGAAATGGCATCTTGCTCCAAAATTCTTGCCTCAAAAATCCCATGGACAGAGGAACCTGGTGGGCTAGAGTCCATGGGGTCTCAAAGAGCTGTACACGACCAAGCACACCCACATGCACAACTCCCTTTTTCTAAGGATCATCACAGTTGTGAAGACCTGTTCAATGTCTATCTACTCTCCTGGACCTTAAGCTCATTTAGGGTGGAAACTGTGTCTATTTTATAACCTTTGCCTCTAAAACTTTCTTTTTCAGGAGAAAGACAATGAAGTAAACAAATAAAGATTTAGCATTTTCATATTTACAAAAACAATTAGAAATAAGCTTAAAAGGAAAGTAAGTGTTTTGCATAAAATGAACTTCTTAAAATATATAGCTTGTAAAATAAATAAGTGTCTGCAGATGCCCTTTTAAAAAGAATATTTAAATAAACCTATTATTTAACTAAATCTCTTATAAGGCAGTAAATTTGGGAAAGCAAAGAACTGGAAATGCTCAGTCCTTTCAAACATACTTCTGTTTCTATGCCTATTTGATACAGTGGAGGGAATTGCTGACAAAAAAAAAAGATGATGTAAATAGAAAGGCAATTGTTAACTACAATGATACAAGTTAAAAATTTGAATTATAAATGTTGACTAATTGTCATTATATGAGGTTTCTTTTGATTTTAAAATATAATCTAAATTTTAGTTTAATGCACTTAAAAATTAAATTTATGCCACTTATCAAAAGAAACTGTAGGCTGATTGTTAGTTCACCCTTTGTATTTGAGGTAAATGAATCAGAATCTTCCAGCACCTAAGCTTTTCTTAGGTGATAAACTAAGATTCTTGGAAGTCTTGTTAACTCTTTTTAGTCACATGAGCATTGTTCAAAAAGCTATGGTTTGAAAGCTGTGCTGTAGAGACAATGGGAGAGACAAGAACATGAACGGATTTCATCCCCTGGAAGAGTCACTTGGTAAATAGTTTTTGCCCATGTCAGTTGGTTATCAGATCTTTATAGTCTGTATCAAATATAGATGATCATTTTAAAATTAGCATATTATAACTGCTCTTAAAGCCAAAAATACACCAAATATAATTTCAGGTATTTTGTTATCTTAATGATAATAATTGGGTCTGTTTATAACAATATTTGTAAGGCTTCCTCAAGTAGCTTAGAAAAGAAGAGAAGTAAAAGGTACAGGAGAAAAGGAAAGATATATCCATCTGTATGCAGAGTTTCAAAGAATAACAAGGAGAAATAAGAAAGCCTTCCTGAGTTATCAGTGCAAAGAAATAGAGGAAAACAACAGAATAGCATAGACAAGAGATCCCTTCAAGAAAATTAGAGATATCAAGGGAACACTTTATGCAAAGATAGACTCAATAAAGGACATAAATGGTATGGACCTAAGAGAAGCAGAAGATATTAAGGTGGGAAGAATATAAGAAGAACTCTGCAAAAAAGATCTTCATGAGCCAGATAACCATAATAGCGTGATCACTCACCTAGAGCCAGACACCCTGGAGTGTGAAGTCAAGTGGACCTAAAGAAGCATCACTATGAACAAAGCTAGTGGAGGTGATGGAATTCCAGGTGAGCTTCAAATCCTAAAAGATGATGCTGTGAAAGTGCTGCACTCAATATGCCAGCAAATTTGCAAAATTTAGCAATGGTCACAGGACTGGAAAAGGTCAGTTTTCATTCCAATCCTGAAGAAAGGCAAATGCCAAAGAATGTTCAAACTACCGCACAATTGTACCCATCTCACATGCTAGCAAAGTGAAGCTCAAAATTCTCCAAACTAGGTTTCAACAGTACATTAACCGAGAACTTCCAGATGTTCAACCTGGATTTAGAAAAGGCAGAGGAATCAGAGATCAAATTGCCAACATCCATTGGATCATAGAAAAAGCAAGAAAATTCAAGAAAAACGTCTACTTCTGCTTTACTGACTATGCTAAAGTCTTTGTGTGGATCACAAAATATTGTGGAAAATTCTGAAAGAGATGGGAATACCAGACCACCTTTTCTGCCTCCTGAGAAACCTGTATGCAGGACAAGAAAAAATAGAACCGGTCATGGAACAACAGACTGGTTCCAAATTGGGAAAGGAGTACATCAAGGCTATATATTGTCACCCTGCTTATTTAACTTATATGCCGAGTACATCAAGCAAAATGCAGGGCCAGATAAAGTACAAGATGGAATCAAGTTTGCTGGGAGAGATATCAATAAACTCAGATATGCAGATGACACCTTATGTCAGAAAGCAAAGAGGAACTAAATAGCCTCTTGATGAAGGTGAAAGAGGAGAGTGAAAAAGCTGGCTTAAAACTCAACATTCAGAAAACTAAGATCATGGCATCTGGTCCCATTACTTTATGGCAAGTAGATGGGAAAATAATGGAAACAGTGACAGACTGTATTTTCTTGGGCTCCAAAATCACTGCAAATGGTGACTGAAACCATGAAATTAAAAGATGCTTGCTCCTTGGAAGAATGACCAATCTGCTGCTGCTGCTGCAAAGTCGCTTCAGTCGTGTCCGACTCTATGTCACCCCATAGACGGCAGCCCACCACGTTCCCCCGTCCCTGGGATTCTCCAGGCAAGAACACCAGAGTGGGTTGCCATTTCCAATCTAGACAGCATATTAAAAAACAGAGACATACTTGGCTAACAAAGTCTGTTTAGTCAAAGCTATGGTTTTTCCTGTAGTCATGTATGGATGTGACATTTGGACCATAAAGAAAGCAGAACACTGAAGAATTGATGCTTTTGAATTGTGGAGCTGGAGAAGACTCAAGCCAGTCCTTCCTAAAGGAAATTAGTCCTGAACAGTCATTGGAATATTCATTGATGCTGAAGCTGAAACTCCAATACTTTGGCCACTTGATGCAAAGAACTGACTCATTGGAAAAGACCCTGATGCTGGGAAAGACTGAAGGCTGGAGGAGAAGGGGAAACAGGTGAGATGGTTGTATGACATTACCAACTTGATGAACATGAGTTTGAGTAAGCTCTGGGAGTTGGTGATGGACAGGGAGCCCTGGCATGCTGCAGTCCATGGGATCTCAAAGAGTTGGATGTGACTGAATGACTGAACTGAGCTGAATTGATAACACTATGGCAAGTGCCTGGTGTACATTATATTGTTTAAGCCTCACAACAATCCTAGGTGATAAGTACTATTATTATTCACCATTCCCTTTATATAGTGGAGACATTTGAGTTTCAGAGAGGTTAAGCAACTTGCCCACAGCCACACAGCTAGGGGGAGCTAGGATTACAAGAATGTTTTCTGACTTCAAATCCAGTAGATTGAGCAACAGTGTTGTATTGACACTGGTCAGATTATAAATTTCAATATTACTATTCTGAATGTAAGGGGCTTCCCTGGTAGCTCCCTCCTGCCTACAATGCGGGAGACCCGGGTTCAGTCCCTGGGTCTGGAAGATCCCCTGGAGAAGGAAATGGCAACCCACTCCAGTACTCTTGCCTGGAAAATCCCATGGACAGAGGAGCCTGGTGGGCGACAGTCCATGGGGTCGCAAAGAGTAGTAGTCACGACTGAGCGACTTCACTTTCACTTTCATTCTGAATGTTACTATTCTTTATTTTTTGGGCTCCAAAATTACTGCAGATGGTTACTGTAGCCATGAAATTAAAAGACACTTGCTCCTTGTAAGAAAAGCTATGACCAACCTAGACAGCATATTAAAAAGCAGAGATATTACTTTGCCAACAAATATCCATCTAGTCAAAACTTTGGTTTTCCAGTAGTCATGTATGGATGTGACAGTTGGCTATAATGAAAGCTGAGTGCTAAAGAACTGATGATTTTGAACTGTGGTTTTGGAGAAGACTCTTGAGAATTCCTTAGGCTGCAAGAAGATTAAACCAGTCTATCCTAAAGGAAATCAACCCTGAATATTCATTAGAAGGACTGATGCTGAAGCTGAAATTCCAATACTTTGACCACCTGATGTGAAGAACTGACTCACTGGAAAAAACCCTGAGGCTGGGAAAGATGGAAGACAGAGGAGAAGACGATGACAGAGGATGAGATGGTTGGATGGCATCACTGACTCGATGGACATGAGTTTAAGCAAGCTCTGGGAGTTGGTTATGGACAGTGAAGCCTGGCATGCTGCAGTCTATGGGGTTGCAAATAGTCGGACACGACTGACCAACTGAACTGAACTGAATTCTGGTAAGGGAGTCTTTCCTGGTGGCTCAGTGCTAAAGAATGTGCCTCCAATTCAGGAGTCATTCCCTGGAGGAGGGCCTGGCAACACACTCCAGTATCCCTGCCTCAAGATTCCCAAGGAAGAAGAAGCCTGGCAGTCTACAGTCCAAAGGGTCACAAAGACCTTTCAGTTCAACATGACTGAAGCGACTAAGCACGCATCTGGTAAGGCATGGCAACGATAATAGCAATCTCTGATTATGCAATAATGGATAGTGAAATATTTAATTTGTTACTATAGTTCAATTTTTTTTTTTAGTTTCCCACAGAGTATAACTTTTTCTCATCAAGAGTTTTAGCAATCAAAAATGTTTCTTCCAGGAAAGGCAAAGGATTTCTCTTATCTCAAGATAGTTGATGCCTATCAGTTTGATTTCCAAACACTTCTGTTTTAAAATAATTTGAACTTGTGGCCTTGTGGTTCTGCTAGTAAGGAATCCATCTGCAATGCGGGAGACCTTGGTTCAGTCCCTGGGTTGGAAAGATCACCTGGAGAAGGGAAAGGCTACCCACTCCAGTATTCTTACCTGGAGAATTCCATGGAGAGTATGGTGTACACAGGGTCAAAAAGAGTGGGACAGGACTGAGCAACTTTCATTTTCTTTCATGTAGATAAGGCCTGCCCTATCTCCCTATCAGTTATCTCCCCATCAGATATTCCATCCATATATCTTGGAAGTCAGAGTATCAGTCTGATGAGAAAACCTCCACAGAGCACAGCAGAGATCTGCCCTGGGGAAGATCAACTAAACAATTTAAGCATAGAACTGGGAAGCTAAGAGTTCAGCTCACTGCAACAATAGTTCAGTATCCGTCATGTGCCAGCTGCTGTGCTCCCTGCTTTTTATCTGGTTTTCCACCATCTTGCTGCCCTTCCTCTCCACCCCAGGCCTCCTGTGCTAGATAGAGTCTGGGGTTCTACTGAAACATATATGAATCTCAGTTTTCTTCTGCCTGTATCCAAAACCACATCACTAGGCTCCTACTGGCAGTGGAAAGGGAAGCAGGCAGGCTAGTTTCTCAGCCCAGCTCTCCATAGGAGAGCCATGAAATGAGATTTCATTACCCTACTTCACCTCTACACCTTGCCCCAGCCCTGTTATCATCCCGGATTACACCTCAGGACAGATGGTGATGGGGTGAGTGAGGGAAGAGGTATTCACAGGCTACAGATATCCAGTGAGAAAATTCCTAAGCAGCAGCTAGGAGAAATAGTAAAAGTAGTCAGTGCTTGGGAATTTGCGACCTGCCATAATCTACCTTTGTAACCACTCGACCAAGCAAGGTCATATTACTGCATTTCACAGAGAAGGAAACTGAGACTCAGATGGGTTGTAATATCCATGGTCTTACAAGTACTGCAAAACTGGGATTTAAGACCTTAAGTGTCTGACTTGGGTCCCCTGCTGCACTGTAGATCTGTGAAGGTGCGTGAAGGCTGGGATCTAGGAACTTCTTGCTTGTTAGAGACTCAGGATTAGGTAGTTAGCTGCAAACTCAATCTGAAGGCCAGGGTAAACATGACACAGGGTTCTCTGCCTTTCAAGACAATATAGTCTCACTTCCTCTGGGACATTCTGGGTCCAACAATTTTTTCCTGCTCTTGGTTGCTTTTTTTTTTTCTCCCCACATTTTAAAATCTCTTCACTTATTCACAGGTTTATCTTGAAATAAAAACAAAAAATCTGGGCTTCCCTGGTGGCTCAGGGGTAAAGAATCCACCAGCCAATGTAGGACACAGGATTGGGTTTCTGAGCCCAGAAGGTCCCGCATGCCTCAGAGCGACTAAGCCTGTGTGCCACAACTATTGAGCCTGTGCTCTAGAGCCTGGGAGCCACAGCTACTGAAGCCCACGTGCCTAGAGCCTGTGCTCCCCAACGAGAGAAGCCACCGCGATGAAAGCCTGAGCATTGCACCTAAAGTAGCCCCCATTCGCCACAACTAGAGAAAAGTTGACGCCGCTATGAAGACCCAGCTTGGCCAAAAATTTGAAAATTAAATTAAAAAGACTCTTTCCTTGAACTTGCTTCTCTTTCAAGCACACACCTTATCTTTCTGTTCTTTGTTACCCAGCCTCTTCAAAGTGGTCTACAGCAGGGAAGGGGAAAGAGGGGGTTATTTTTTAATGGGCATAGAGTTGCAGGTTTAGAAGTTGTAAAGGATTATAAAGATGAATGATGGGGATGGCTGACATTTTTAATATATTCAGTATCACTGAATTGTGCACTTAACAATGGTTGAGATGATACATTTTATGTGATGTGTATTTTCACACACACACACACACACACACACACACACACACACACATGGAGAAAAGTAGTCTGTACCACCTGCTACCTCTAGGATAAACAGCTAGGAGTTCCCGGCATAGGGGACTTTCAGGGCTAAAACTGGGAGAGTTCTAGGCAACCAGGAGGGTTAGTGACCCTGTGGCGGCACCATCCTCTGTTAAAGAAATTAAAATGAAGGAAGTCTTATTCAGGCTTCAGAGGCTGCAGAGCAGGCCTCTGTTCTTGTTTTGACTTGCCTGGACATTTCCTGGATTCTTTGCCTGCCTACAAGCACGGCTAGTCAGATGGTGCTTTAGATAAGAAAAGGAATGGGTCTTGGAATTCTTGAGCTACTGATCAACTGCTAAGGGTTTAAAGAAACCTACGACTCACAAGATAAAACAAACAGCTCTGTAAAAAGGTTCAAGTAAAGCCAAACCCGCGTTTTTGCGGACAAACTGATGATGATATCAGTCTGCAGCCTGGGATTGTAAGCAGGAACCCCAGAAACTACAATTTGAAGTCTCACTCATAGAGTGGATACACTGCCCCTGTCAGGTAGCTTTTCCCAACTGGGACTCCAGATTGTTGCTGACGAGGGACTTCCCAGCAGGCTGTTTAAACCTTGATGTTGCTTGGTCCAATTCAGTGATATATGTGTTGTTACTCTTCTCTATTGTTTCATTTTTTTTTAAATGATTGTATGTTGAAATTAAGTTAAATAATCCACTACTAAATATTAAAATTGTTTATAGTGATTTCTTTTTGTTAACGAATATGTCAAACCTGAAACGAAAGTAAAACTCTGGAAAATAACCTCATTCATTCCTCACTCTGGGCTTGTTCATATTTAACCTTGGGAACCTGCACTTTTTCTTCTCCATCCACTGAAATGTGCACTAACAGCTAAACCTAGTGGTCTTTTTTTTTTTTTTTTTAAGATCTGCTGGCATCTGACTGGTCAATTTCTCTTTGAAATTCCTTTTTTCTTTATCCTAAGTAGCCTATAGCTTACGATTTTCTTTCCTTTAAAAGTTCTTCTCTGTCTCCTTCATTGACTTTTTCTCTTATGATCAAATTCAAGTCTCAGACTACATGAAGTCATGCAGGTCTGGGTTCAGGTTCTTGTCCTTTATCTGCGAGCTCTGTGAATACAAGTCAATTAATCCTCCTGGTCTTTAACACAGATGAGATCTGCCTACTGATTAGTTACAGTGCAGAGTACAGATGGGGAAAGAAATGCGTAGGATATTTAAGGTAGTTCTTAGCAGAAAGTAACCCCCAATGAAAGAGAGTATTGTTATTCATAGTCATTTGGAACTTCAACTTTTACTTCTACACAGATCACTAAACCGCAGATTAAGTTACCTTTTCTAGTTCCATGACCATATTCCAGTTGCCATCTTCACCAGTCTGTCTCTCAGCTGTATCAATTCAAAATATTTGAGACCAAAGCCATCATCTTCCCCTCAAATCAACTCTGAGGTACACTGTCTCTTCCTGCTTTCAAGATTCCCAGGGATCCTGGTTCAAACGCTCCGGCTGTCTTTGACGCAATCTTTTCTCTCTTCACCCATGCTTAGTGAGTTCCAAAGCTGATTAATTCTGAGAACATCTGACAAGTATCTCTCCTTTAAAAAAAAAATTTATCTGGCTGTGTCGCATCTTAGTTGCGGTGTATGGACTCTCTAGTGTGGAACGCTGACTCAGTATTTGTGGGGTGTGGGCTTAGTTGCTGCAAGGTGTGTGGCATCTTAATTCCCCAAGTAGGGATGGAACCCATGTACCCCGTACTGCAAGGCAATTCTTAACCACTCCTCCACCAGGGAAATCCCAAGTATCTCTCCTTTTGATTCCTGATGTCACTGTTGGTCCCCCTACCTCCCTGGAATATTTCAGCAGACTCTTCAACTCACTCAACTCATCAAAATATTTTGTGACAGTTTCTTTCTGAGTAATTTTCCTAATGCAAAACTCTGAAAGACCTTCAGAAAAAAAAAAAGCACAAATTCAAAGCTAAAGTTTCAAGCCTTTCTGAAAGGGCTTCATAAACTGATTGCTGTTGTTCAGTCACTAAGTCATGTCCAACTCTTTGCAACCCCTTGGACTGCAGCACTCCAGGCTTTGCTGTCCTTCACTATCTCCTGGAGTTTGCTCAAACTCATGTCTACTGAGTTGGTGATGCCATCCAACCATCTCATCCTCTATCATCCCCTCCTCCTTCTGCCTTCAATCTTTCCTAGCATCAGGGTCTTTTCCAATGAGTTCACTCTTTGCATCAGATGGCCAAAGTATTGGAGCTTCAGCTTCAACATCGGTCCTTCCAGTGAATATTCAGGACCAATTTCCTTCAGAATGGACTGGTTGGATCTCTTTGCAGTGCAAGGGACTCTCAAGAGTCTTCTCCAACACCACAGTTCAAAAGCATCAATTCTTCAGTGCTCAGCTTTCTTTATTGTCCAACTCTCACATCCACAGATGACTCTTGGAAAAACCATAGCTTTGACTATACAGGCCTTTGTTGGCAAAGTAATGTCTTTGCTTCTTAATATGCTGTCTAGGTTGGTCATAACTTTTCTTCTAAGGAGCAAGTGTCTTATAATTTCATGGCAGCAGTCACCATCTACAGTGCTTTTGGAGCCCTAGAAAATAAAGTCTGTCACTGTTTCTGTTGTTTCCCCATCTATTTGCTATGAAGTGATGGGACCAGATGTTGTGATCTTAGCTTTTTGAATGTTGAGCTTTAAGCCAGCTTTTTCACTCTCTTTTACTTTCATCAAGAGGCTCTTTAGTTTCTCTTCGCTTTTTGGCATAAGGGTGGTATCATCTGTATAACTGAGGTTGTTGATATTTCTCCCCTTGTTATTTATTAGCTTGTGATTAGCCCACATCATTTGCTGAATTTGACTATTCACATTCCAGCAAATTGCAGGAGAAATACAACATTGTCCTCATGGTTCTATAATCAGGATTTTGTCTCCACTCTCCAAAATCATTGCTCTTTACAAGGTCACTGATGATCCCACATGAGGAAATCCTTTTCCCTGCATTCTTTCTTTACACACGTCCTCTCTTTGCCATAGGAAATGGTGACAAGGATGATTCCAAGTTTTTGGCCTGAGGATCCAGAAGAATGGAGGCCTGAATATGTAAAGGAGTGAGCTGGAAATATAAGATGGTGACTGGAGACTGGGATGCTTTACTGAGACTATGGATGGATGTGTAACAAAGAGTATGAAATGACAAAAATCTACAGATGGCCATGGGAATGAGTGACTGTAGCAGGATGGATTCAAAATCATTACAGATGAAGAGACTGGGAAAATGAGAGGTCAGGATATTGTATATATTGAAATCAAACTGACACTACCACATGAAACCCTCAATACGTGTATAGTCAGTTGAATTGGGGAGGGAGCATTTTGCAGAAATAGCCTGAAAGAAATGTTTAAATGAGAACATTACCCCTGGAATGTTTCCCCAAGCTGTATTGGCTAGATCTGAGGTCAGCAAACTTTTGATGTAAAGAACTGGGTTGTAAATACCTCAGCCTTTTGGTTCATGCAGTCTCTGTTGCAACTGCTCAACTCTGCCACTGCAGCAAGAAACAGCTATAGACAATACAAAAATGAATGAGTGTGGCTGATTTCCAATAAAACTTTATTTATAAAAACAAATGGTGGATGAGGCACATTCCAGGGCTGCTACAGCCAATTCCTCTGTCCCTGTGGTAAGTCACTGCCCATGCACACTAGCAGGAGGAGATGAGCTCATGTCCGTCTTCTCTGTTATCTTGAATCAATCTCTCCTTGACAAGGATTCTTCTCATTGAAGGGTACTGCTAGAAAATTTTAAAACCCACATGTGACTCGTGTTTCTGGTTCCTACCGTCCTTCCAATGCAGAGTGTCTCCTGAGCAGAAAGATGCTTCCAGTCCTTGACTCACCACTCCAATTTCTTAGGAAGTAAGACAGAAGGAAATGGAAAATAAAGAAGATATAAAGACATTGCTGCTGCTGCCACTAAGTCGCTTCAGTCATGTCCGACTCTGTGCGACCCCATAGACGGCAGGCCACCAGGCTCCCCTGTCCCTGGGATTCTTCAGGCAAGAATACTGGAGTGGGTTGCCATTTCCCTCTCCAATGCATGAAAGTGAAAAGTGAAAGTGAAGTCGCTTAGTCGTGCCTGACTCTTAGCAACCCCATGGACTGCAGCCCACCAGGCTCCTCCAACCATGGGATTTTCCAGGCAAAAGTACTGGAGGTGATGAAATTAATAAATAAAGGTGATGTCTCACTCTTTCACTCAAAAAAAAAAAAAAAAAAAAAAAAGTGGAAGGCTGAATTTTGTCCACAGGCCATCTTTTCCTGGCCCTTGGTCTAGATCAGTGCTGCCCAATCGCAGTATAATTCAAGCCACAAATGCAAACCACATATGTAATTTTCTGTAAGCTACACTAAAATTTTAAGAATCAATTTTTGTTGCTTTTCACGTCTAAGTCGTGTCTGACTCAGCAACCCCATGAATTGCAGCACACCAGGCTTCCCTGCCCTTCACTATCTCCTGGAGTTTGCACGAACTCATGTCCGTTGTTTTATCTAGTACAATATATCTAAATATCATTATTTCTGCAATTAATGAACATTAAAAAGGCTTGAGTTATTTTACATTCTTGTTTTCAGAATGAGTCTTCTAAATCTCATGTGTTTGTGTAGCACATCTCTTCACATAAGGCATGTTTCAAGTGCTCAATAGTTACACATGACTGGTGGCTACTGCATTGGACAGTGCATATCTGGACTTTTTTCTAGCTTACCTAAAATCTCAAGCTAAATGGAAGCTAGAGATACCTTTATTAATTTGTATTGAACCATTTGCTTTCAGCCTCTAAATCCTGTTCTTTTTTGGTAGTAAGATATTATTTGTTTTTAGCAAAGTTGAGATGGTTTTAGTGGAATATCAGTTAAGTTAGGCTATGTCATGCTATGGTAACAAGCAGCCCCAGTAGCTTAAAACAAGTCAGCATGGTATATTATAACAACAACTTAACCAAGAATTTAAGCAAAATGTCCAGTGATGTCAGTCATCTCATGAATCAGGCTCATGGAGATTACATCTTGACACAAGATTCAAGGACACAGGGGCAGGAAAGGAGCTTGATTTTAAATTTATCTGTTTGGAGGTATAACGTTGCCTTTACTCACATTTCATTGGCCCAAGTAAATCACATGACCACTTGTAACTCTAAGGATGGCAGGAAAGTAAGATCTTTGTTTGTTTAAGATCTTTTTCTAATTTTATTTTTTATTTTGTATACGGTATAGTAACAAAAATATTCAAAACCTGTAATAATGGGGGTTTTTTCCAGCTCTATGCTTCTTCTCATGTGTAAGAATTAGACCATAATTCTTTTAGGAGAGTGAAACCTTATCTTGTGCTTAAAGAGTGAGAACTCGTGTGATTAGCTGTAATGTCTGTGGTAGACACTGGCAACTGTCTACAAGTTGGCCACCTGTAGACTTCCCCAAATGCCAAGAATTGAGAAATAATCATCATATAATGAGTGACTATTCTATACCAGGCACCAATGCTTCAGCATTTATGAATTTGGAAGTAGAGCAGGAGGTCATTTGACTAAACACCCATCATGAGTTTGAAGAAAATGTGAAAAGCTTGTGTCTTATTGCCAGAGTATTCAGTCATATTCCACTAGGATCAAACATTTTGAGATAGATTTCCTTTAAAGATGCAGCACTAGGAGGCAATGGAATCCAAAACAGAAGGCAAAGTACCTTTCTTTCCCATACCTGATCCTTAAAATTCACATATTGGAAAAGTAGGGTCAGCAACTTTTCAATAAATAATACTGGGATGATTTGTTATTCAGATGGGTGTGGGAGGAGAAATAGGTTCCTACATCACCCCATATGCAAATGTCAGTTTTGACTAGATTAAAGACAAACGCAAAACTATAAACTTTTATGAGAAAATATTAAAAAAAAACTTTTGAGTCCAGGGCTTGGAAGAATGTATTGAGAAGGCAATGGCAGCCCATTCTAGGACTCTTGCCTGGAAAATCCCATGGACGGAGAAGCCTGATAGGCTGCAGTCCATGGGGTCGCTAAGAATCGGGCAAAACTGAGTGATTTCACTTTCACTTTTCACTTTCATGCGTTGGAGAAGGAAATGGCAACCCACTCCAGTGTTCTTGCCTGGAGAATCCCAGGGATGAGGGAGCCTAATGGACTGCTGTCTACAGGGTCGTACAGAGTCGGACACGACTGAAGTGACTTAGCAATAGCAGTATTAAGACACAAAATACACAAAACTTTTATCCATTAATTATTTACTCATTTAACAAATATTGTTGAGACTCTACTAGATTTCCAAATAGGAAAAGGAGTACGTCAAGGCTGTGTATTGTCACCCTGCTTATTTAACTTTTATGCAGAGTACATCATGAGAAATGCTGGGCTGGATGAAGCACAAGTTGGAATCAAGATCACTGGGAGAAATATCAATAACCTCAGATGTGCAGATGACACCACCTTATGGCAGAAAGTGAAGAACTAAAGAGCCTCTTGATGAAAGTGAAAGAGGAGAGTGAAAAAGCTGGCTTAAAACTCAACATTCAGAAAACTAAGATCATGGCATCTGGTCCCATCACTTCATGGCAAGTAGATGAGGAAGCAGTAGAAACAGTGTCAGACTTTATTTTTTGGGCTTCAAAATCACTGCAGATGGTGACTGCACCCATGAAATTAAAAGACACTTGCTTCTTGGAAGGAAAGTTATGACCAACCTAAATAGCATATTAAAAAGCAGAGATATTACTTTGCTGACTAAGGTCTGTCTAGTCAAGGCTATGATTTTTCCAGTAGTCATGTATGGATGTGAGAGTTAGATCATAAAGAAACCTGAGCACTGAAAGATTGATGCTTTTATTTTTTTTTTATTAATTTTTATTTTTTTAGTTTGTTTTGCTTTACAATACTGTACTCATTTTACNTGTCACCCTGCTTATTTAACTTTTATGCAGAGTACATCATGAGAAATGCTGGGCTGGATGAAGCACAAGTTGGAATCAAGATCACTGGGAGAAATATCAATAACCTCAGATGTGCAGATGACACCACCTTATGGCAGAAAGTGAAGAACTAAAGAGCCTCTTGATGAAAGTGAAAGAGGAGAGTGAAAAAGCTGGCTTAAAACTCAACATTCAGAAAACTAAGATCATGGCATCTGGTCCCATCACTTCATGGCAAGTAGATGAGGAAGCAGTAGAAACAGTGTCAGACTTTATTTTTTGGGCTTCAAAATCACTGCAGATGGTGACTGCACCCATGAAATTAAAAGACACTTGCTTCTTGGAAGGAAAGTTATGACCAACCTAAATAGCATATTAAAAAGCAGAGATATTACTTTGCTGACTAAGGTCTGTCTAGTCAAGGCTATGATTTTTCCAGTAGTCATGTATGGATGTGAGAGTTAGATCATAAAGAAACCTGAGCACTGAAAGATTGATGCTTTTATTTTTTTTTTATTAATTTTTATTTTTTTAGTTTGTTTTGCTTTACAATACTGTACTCATTTTACCATACATTGACGTAAATGGATTGATGCTTTTAAACTATGATGTTGGAGTAGACTCTTGAGAGTTCCTTGGACTATACGGAGATCCAACCAGTATATCCTAAAGGAAATCAGTCCTGAACATTCATTGGAAGGACTGATGTTGACGCTGAAACTCCAATACTTTGGTCACCTGCTGCAAAGAACTGACTCTTTGGATGCTGATGCTGGGAAAGATTGAAGGTGGAAGGAGAAGGGGACGATAGAGGATGAGATGGTTGGATGGCATCACCGACTCTGTGAACATGAGTTTGAGTAAGCTCCAGGAGTTGGTGATGGACAGGGAGGCTTGGCATGCTGCAGTCCATGGTGTCGCAGAGTTGGACCCGATTGAGCAGCTGAACTGAACTGAACTGGATGCTAGTCACTGATCTAGGCACTGGGAACAAGAAGAGGATATGATAGGTACAATTCCTCTTTCCAAAGAATGGAGGGTCTAGTGAGACCATAGAGGCAAAGAATAATACATTTAATTACATGAAAATGAAAATTCTTCTAAAGGAAAAAATACATCACCAACAAAATGACAATGCAGGCCATAGGCTGGGAGAAGATACTTGGAATACACATAATCAAAAAGGATTAGTATCTGGAATATATAGGGACCCTTCCTAATCAAGAAGAAAAAGACAGACAATCCAATAGAAAAAAGAACAAAAGAATCAAAAAAGAGGCATTTCCCTGGCAGTCCAGTGATTAGGACTCTGTGCTTCCACTGCAAGGTGGGCAGGGGATAGCTCAGTTTTGACCCCTGTTCAGAGGACAAAGATTCCACATGCACCAAAAAAATAAAAAATAAAAAAGGTATAGAAAAAGAAAGCTAAATAGTCAATAAACGTGAAGAAATTCTCAACATAATTTATTACAAGAGAAACGCAAATTATACAATCACAAAATATTATTTAATGCATAGAAGATGAACAAAAATCACAAGTCTGATAATACTACATATTAGCCCGGTTGTGGACTAGTAGGATTGCTTATGAAGTGCTGTGCTGTGCTCTGCTTTGTTGCTCAGTCATGTCTGACTCTTTGTGACCCCAGGTCTGTAGCCCACCAGGCTTTTCTGTCTATGGGGATTCTCCAGGCAAATACTGCAGGGGTAACCTATTCCTTCTCCAAGGGAACTTCCCAACCCAGGAATCAAACCAGGGTCTCCTGCATTGCAGGCAGATTCTTTACCAGATGACCTACCAGGGAAGCCCATGAAAAGCTGGGGAGAATGCAAATAAATCTGACTATTTTGGAAAGCAATTTGGCAATATATATTACAGCTCAAAATGTTCCTGTCTTCCAACCCAGTGATTCTACATCCAGGTACGCTCCCTAGGGAATTTTTCATGTGGGTTCAAGAGGACCAACAATCTTTATTTCAGTACTGTCTGTGATTGTGAAGAGACAAAGACAAGTGAAATATCCACTAATAGGAAATTAAATAAGTAAATACACTGTGAGATGTTCACACCATGAAAAAGCATTCAACAGTTAAAATGAATGACTATGAGCTGCTTGCATCAAAGGGATACATTTCAAAAACACAGTTTTGAGTAAAAAACCAAAACTGAAAACAAAAATAACACCATGATTTCAAATAATACAGTTCTAAAGTTTGTAGAACGGTACACCTTGTTTATGAATATAAATTCAGACTATGTATAGATAAAAACATACACATACATGATTTAAAATATTAAATCTCAGTGTTGGGGGGGCAGTTAAAAGAAATGGGAGAGAAGAGGAATCTGTAGTTAATTATAGTTGTTTCAAAACAATCAGAATATTACAGAAAAATATTGGAACATAATACAAGCATTTTTTACTTGGACTCATTTTAAGAATACGTGGTTGATCTTGACTCTACTTTCTATGACCCCAAATGAGGGAGCAGGAGCTGTCTGCAAACAGGCACAGGGGAATATCGTGGGGTGAGGGAAAAGTTCCAAGGCTCAGTTGTGGTAGTGGTTGCACAACTGTATAAATTTACTAAAAATTATTGGACTGTTCGTTTATTTGGATGACTTCTGTGGCAGGCATATTATATACCTCAAGAAAGTTGTTTAAAATCTACGTAGCTGAAAAGACTTTCCAACATGGTTCTAAGGCTGACTTTCATTGAAGACTTTTAATAACTTGTTTTTCTGACTGTGTTTATGTCCAAGAACATCTTTGAAAGTTCAGTTTACACAAAGCACACAAATATGTGTATGTGCATGTTCAGTTCAGTTCAGTCACTCAGTTCAGTCACTCAGTTCTGTCCGACTCTTTGCGACCCCATGAATCGCTGCATGCCAGGCCTCCCTGTCCATCACCAACTCCCGGAGTTCACTCAGACTCACATCCATCGAGTCGGTGATGCCATCCAGCCATCTCATCCTCGGTCGTCCCCTTCTCCTCCTGCCCCCAATCCCTCCCAGCATCAGANGCAAAAGAGACACAGATGTATAGAACAGCCTTTTGGACTCTGTGGGAGAGGGAGAGTGTGGGATGATTTAGGAGAGTGGCATTGTAACATGTATGATATCATAAGTGAAACGAATCGCCGGTCGAGGTTTGATGCAGGATGCAGGATGCTTGGGACTGATGCACGGGGATGATCCTGAGAGATGGTGTGGGACGGGAGGGGGGAGAGGGGGTCGGGATTGGGAGCTCATTTACACTCGTGGCTGATTCATGTCAATGTATAGCAAAACGAATACAGTATTGTAAAGCAAAACAAACTAAAAAATAAAACTTNGCAGGATGCAGGATGCTTGGGACTGATGCACGGGGATGATCCTGAGAGATGGTGTGGGACGGGAGGGGGGAGAGGGGGTCGGGATTGGGAGCTCATTTACACTCGTGGCTGATTCATGTCAATGTATAGCAAAACGAATACAGTATTGTAAAGCAAAACAAACTAAAAAATAAAACTTAAAAAAAAAAAAGAATGGTGAACATGCAAATCACTGACACAGTAAATACAAGCAACAGTGTGGAGCAATAGGAACTCTCATTTCTTGCTAGTGGGAATGTAAAATGGTACAGTCACTTTACAAGACAGCTTGGCAGCCTCTTACAAAGCTAAACATGGTCTTACCATAAGATCCAGTAATCATGCTTCTATTTACTCAAATGAGAACTTACGTCGACACAAAAACCTGCACACAAATGTTTATAGCAGCTTTATTCATAAGTGCTTAGAAAAAAACAAGGTAATCCTTTGATAGGAGAATGGATAAACAAACTGTGGTATATTACACAGTGAAGAATTTTTCAGTGATAAAAAGAAATGAATGATCAAATCCTAAAAAGACATGGAGGAAACCTAAATGTATATTTCTAAATGAAAGTAGCCAGTCTATAAAGGCTACTGTATGATTTCAACTATATGATATTCTGGAAGAGACAAAACTATAGAGACAATAAAAAAGATCAAGGGTTGCCACAGACTGGGGGTAGGAGAAGGGAGGAATGAATAGGTGAGGCACAGGGGATTTTTAGGCTGGCAAAATTATTCTGAATGATTCTGTAATGGTGAACACATGACAGGGTGCATCTGTCCAAACCCCTAGAACTATATAACACAGACAGTGGATTGTAACATCAGCTATGGCCTTTACTAACAACTGTGCATGTGTGTGCTCAATCATGTCTGACTTTTTGTGATCTCATGGACTGTAGCCCACTAGGCTCCTCTGTCCATGGACTTTTCTAGGCAAGAACAATGGAGTGGGTTGCCATTTCCATGTGTGCCAGGCTTAACATGTAGGAATTCATTTATTCCTCATAGCAACCCTATGAAATAGGTACTTGTTTTACAGATGAGGAAACTGAACCGCAGAGACTTAAATAATTTGCAGCACTGCGGGAACAATGGGCTTCCCTGGTGGCTCAGACAGTAAAGAATCTGCCTGCAGTTCAGGAGACCCAAGTTTGATCCCTGGGTCAGGAAAATCCCCTGGAGAAAGGAATGGCAACCCACTCCATTCTTGCCTGGAGAATTCCATGGACAGGTGTGCCTAGAGGGCTACAGTCCCTGGGGTTGCAAAGAATCAGACACTACTGAGTGACTTCACACACACACACACATACACACACACACACAAAGGACCAATAAGTGATAGAATAAGGATTTGAACCCAGAGAGTAGTTTTGGAGGCCACATGCTTTTGAGTGTGGATCACAATAAACTGTGGAAAATTCTGAAAGAGATGGGAATACCAGACCACCTGACCTGCCTCTTGAGAAATCTGTATGCAGGTCAGGAAGCAACAGTTAGAACTGGACATGGAACAACAGACTGGTTTCAAATAGGAAAAGGAGTGCATCAAGGCTGTGTATTGTCACCCTGTTTATTTAACTTATATGCAGAGTATATCATGAGAAACATTGGGCTGATGAAGCACAAGCTGGAATCAAGATTGCCGGAAGAAATATCAATAACCTCAGATATGCAGATGACACCACCCTTATGGCAGAAAGTGAAGAACTAAAGAGCCTCTTGATGAAAGTGAAAGAGGAGAGTGAAAAAGCTGGCTTAAAGCTCAACGTTCAGAAAACGAAGATCATGGCATCCAGTCCCATCATTTCATGGGAAATAGACAGGGAAACAGTGGAAATAGTGTCAGACTTTATTTTTTGGGGCTCCAAAATCACTGCAGATGGTGATTGAAGTTATGAAATCAAAAGACGCTTACTCCTTGGAAGAAAAGCTATGACCAACCTAGATAGCATATTCAAAAGCAGAGACATTACTTTGCCGACTAAGGTCCATCTAGTCAAGGCTATGGTTTTTCCTGTGGTCATGTGTGGATGTGAGAGTTGGACTGTGAAGAGAGCTGAGAGCTGAAGAATTGATGCTTTAGAACTGTGGTGTTGGAGAAGACTCTTGAGAGTCCCTTGGACTGCAAGGAGATCCAACCAATCCATTCTGAAGGAGATCAGCCTTGGGATTTCTTTGGAAGGAATGATGCTGAAGCTGAAACTCCACTACTTTGGCCACCTCATGCGAGGAGTTGACTCATTAGAAAAGACTCTGATGCTGGGAGGGATTGGGGGCAGGAGGAGAAGGGGACGACAGAGGATGAGATGGCTGGATGGCATCACTGACTCAATGGACGTGAGTCTGAGTGAACTCTGGGAGTTGGTGATGGACAGGGAGGCCTGATGTGCTGCGATTCATGGGGTCGTAAAGTGTTAAACACGACTGAGCAACTGAACTGAATTGAACTGAAAGTAGAGGCTGGGTTTCCCTGGTGGCTCAGAGGTTAAAGCGTCTGCCTACAATGTGGGATCTACAATGTGAGAGACGTGAGTTCGATCCCTGGGTCGGGAAGATCCCCTGGAGAAGGAAATGGCAACCCACTCTAGTACTCTTGCCTGGAAAATCCCATGGACTGAGAGCCTGGTAGGCCCCAGTCCATGGGGTCGGGAAGAGTTAGACATGACTGATCGACTTCACTTTCACTTTCAAAGTAGAGGCTGGGGGAATAAAGAGATGTAGCAGCAAATGGTCTCCTCCTTTAAGAAGATTTTTAACCCATTAGGACAGCAAGGCATGAAGACTGCAGACAATAACAGAGGACTGACCTTTTGCCTTTGGAATGCTCATTCAGGCCCATCCCTCCTGGCACATCAGCTGATGGTTTCTTGATCCATGTCCTGGGCTCAGTTTTCTTATTACATATCATCATAGTCAACATTGATGAGCTATTGATATTATTTAGTAATTGTTTCCTCTGTGCTTGTCTCTCCTCAGTTAGACTCAAATTCCTTGAGTTCAGGGATAACTTCGGAGTAGGTAGCCTTTCCCTTTTCCAGGGATCTTCCCAACCCCAGTCTCCCGAATTGCAGGCAGATTCTTTACCAGCTGAGCCACAAGGGAAGCCCATACAAACTTATACTTGGCTCTCTACCTGCACAGTTCAGTTCAGTTCAGTTCAGTCACTCAGTTGTGTCCAACTCTTTGCAACCCCATGGATCACAGCATGCCAGGCCTGTCTGTCCATCCCAATTCCTGGAGTTCACTCAAACTCATCGAGTCATCCATCGACTAGGTGATGCCATCCAGCCATCTCATCCTCTGTTGTTCTCTTCTCCTCCTGCCTTCAATCCCTCCCAGCATCAGAGTCTTTTCCAATGAGTCAACTCTTCGCATGAGGTGCCCAACGTACTGGAGCTTCAGCTTTAGCATCATTCCTTCCAAAGAAATCCCAAGGCTGATCTCCTTCCGAATGGACTGGCTGGATCTCCTTGCAGTCCAGGGGACTCTCAAGAGTCTTTTCCAACACCACAGTTCAAAAGTATCAATTCATCAGCACTCACCTTTCTTCACAGTCCAACTCTCACATCCATACATGACCACAGGAAAAACCATAGCCTTGACTAGATGGACCTTTGTTGGCAAAGTAACATCTCTGCTTTTGAATATGCTATCTAGGTTGGTCATAACTTTCCTTCCAAGGAGTAAATGTCTTTTAATTTCATGGGTGCAGTCACCATCTGCAGTGATTTTGGAGTCCCAGAAAATAAAGGCTGACACATGCACAGGAGGTGATTAATAAGTACTTTCAGATGGATTAAGTGTTGGGAGAATGCTCAATGAGGGAAGACATTTTAAGTCAGAGTTTCAATGCAAATCGAACTGAAGGGATTTCCTTGGTGGTCCAGTGATTAAGAATCTGCAGTTCCATTGTAGGGGGAATGGGTTCGAACCCTGGTTTGGGAGCTAAGATTTCGCATACCTCATGGTGTGGCCAAAAAAAAGAGAGAGAGAGCTCAAAAGTTATTGTGTGTGTGTTTGCTTGTTTCTTAGGACTTTTGGTGGCATATTTCCACTTCATTTATAGTTCATTAACTGTGATAGTCATGGAGTGTGATATTAGCCGTATATTTGATAGCCCATTAGAGTACAAATGCTTGAGTAAATCATTAACATACAGATAGAAAGGAATTCACCTTTGGATCTTCAAGTTCAGAGGTCAAGGGTCAGAAATCACGAGACCTAGGGAAAGGAGTCAACCTTTGGGGAACTGGAGTTGTGAGTGTTTTAGCCTGATACTATCACAGACTGTGTGATTGGGGCAGACCATTGAACTTCTCTGAGCCTCAGTTTTCCATCCACTGCATGAAGCTAATTCTACCTACACTGCCTACTTGCCTCCTTCTTAGGGTGTTTGTTTCAACTGAGGCTTTTGTGAATGAATGAGCAGGATTCTATATAACTTGAAAGAGAGAAGGTGGTGGGAAAGGATAAGGATGAAATATTGTATAATTTGTAATTCATTTTATTATGGTCTGCCTCAGAGACTTATTGTTTGAAACAGGGCAGCATAAAAACATGTTCTTTTTGTGTTCATGTAAGAACTTCCTAAAGAGGGTTTGAATCATCTGGGTCAAGCTGAAGGATACCAAGTAAATACCCTTTTCTCTCTCTTAATAAATTATCCTCTAATGGGACTGAAATATTCACCATTGTCCCAATATTGTGGAATTGTACCATTGTAGCGAGAACTCTGTGTATGTGTGCTACTTTCTTTTCTCTCTTTTTTTTTGGAGGTGTGGTGTGCGGGATCTTAGTTTCCTGACCAGGGATCTAACCCTTGCCACTTGAAGTTTGGAGTTTTTACCACTGGACTGCCAGTGAAATCCAGTGTATGTTTGCTACTAATAGTCATAATTTTAATAGAATGTTTCCTACTAGGGGAAAATATTTAAACAAGGACTAAACTACCAGTTGGTCAGTGACCAAGTAAAGACCAATGGCAAACCAGTGTTGACCAGTCATTCACATTCCATTTCATATTTATCGAAGCCATCAGAGCACTTTACAGTCATAGGTAGGTGGCAGAAACAACTGTCAGGTTTCCCAGAAGTTTTTTCCAAGCAGTCTGAAAGCAATTCTTACAGCACTTTAAAGATTCTCTAGGACGGCATCCTGACTGCTCTTACCTTTGGAACCAGAAATCAGCATAGAACGCTGACTGGAGAAGGCTTTGAGAGCTACATGCAGGATAAATTAGAAGGTGTGGTAATGGTTGAAGATAACATAGAGCCCCCTTGGATCTCCTCCTCTATCACCTCCCACAGATACGGCTTGGCCCTTATCTAAGGAAACGAAGACATTGGCAGAGGGCTCGTCCACTTATCCAACCATCATCATTCCTTTTTTCCATCCCCAGGGAATAGGAAGCAGAACAGCCTTGATAGAATGCCATAGGCAAGATCCACCAGCACACAGGCTGCTGAGAACAGCCAGGTTTGAGAGACACTTGGCCAGTCCCTTCCCTCTATCTCTCCAGCAAGAAGGAAGTCTCAACTTAGGAGCTCTTCTGATGTTTAAATATGCTGTCATGAAGTACTGCAGAGCAAAGCCCAGGTTGGGGTTGGGGTGCATGTGTGTGTGTTCCTAGAGTAAGGAAAGAGGCTTCAAAAAATCCCTTTGCAGTTTGGGAGAGATGGGTTGACCCTTGGGTCACAGTCTGGCAGACAGTGTAATTATCTGAGGGTGCAGACTCAAAGTGAGATATAGGAGGCGGGAGAGTAGGAGGTGAGAAGAAAATGTGTTTGGGGAAGGGTGTGTTTCTCTAAGCTTGCAACTGCCTGAACCACACTGATGCCAAGCTCTTTATTACTTATTTATTTGGCTGCACCAGGTATGTTTTTTTTTGGTTTGTTTGTTTAGTCGCTGCCTGTGGGATCTTCAGTTTTCATTGGGGCATGCAGGATCCTGGTTGTGGCATCTGGGATCTAGTTCCCTGACCAAGGATTGAACCCTGGGTCCCCTGCATTGGAAGTATGGAGTCTTACCACTGGACCAGGAAATTCCTCCTGGGAATGGGAGGAATCCATTTTTGAGCCTTTGGGTAGTTCCTTCAAGGCAGCCCAGATGCACCCCTGGACATTTACACCTTCAGGAGACATTTTTAGTGGAGAGGGACAGGCGTTGGAGAAAGTGCGAGCTGTTGGAGACTAAGTTATTCATCTTTCCAGCCTCATTTTCATTATTTGTGAAAAATGAATAATAATAATAATTTCTACCTAATAATCTGTTGGGGGGCTTAAATAAAATAACATGTGTAAAGCATATAGCATAGTGACTAACACCTACAAGAGTTCCATAACTGCCAGGTTTTTATTGTTTCACATGATACTTCTATTAGAGTAGTTTGTGTATACACCAGTCACTCCCATTTGATTGTAACTCCTTTGGGGGCAGCCTCTGAATGTATGCATCTTTGTCTTTCCTTAGGAACTAAGCACTCCTTGAAGGCAGGAACCCTTTCTTATTCTTGTAGATATTTGTTCCTTAGCAAAGGGCACGGCACATGGTAAACAATGGAGCAACTGTGTTTGCCGAATGAATGAATGACAGACTGAATGAGGGAGTGAATGAATGAATGCGTGAGTGAAAGAATGAATGAAGACCACAGTAAAGTGAAGAGAATGGAAATCTGAGAATGGGATGTGATTCCACGTGTTATTTTTGCTGGAAATTAATTCTCAGATCTTCTCTGCTGGGATCCTGGCTGACATACATTTGCAGGGGTTGACTGGATGATATAATTGCTGTTTTCTGTCTCTAACTACTGTGATTATGACTCAAGTAGTAGATACATTTATGGTGCTATGTAAATAATAATTATTTTAATTATGGTTTGACCTGTACAATATATTCTAACAACGTAGCTGACTGTGCATTTGTGTATGTGCACTCTTGAGAGTGATGGAAAAAAATCTCCTATTATGAAAGTACAAAGGAATCTCCCCTCTATACACATGGTGATTTTAGAATTATAACATAGAGAAGTACAATACCAGTGTAATTATACCAAGTTTGAAGAAAAAAATGGCTTTGAGATAGTATGTAATCTGTGTTGTATTTAGATAATATAAATTTTATTTTATTGACAATATTTTATTTTTGATATTAGTAAAAATTAATAATGGTGATTTTCAAGTTCTCTATAAGAGTACAAAAGGGCCTTGTAGATTTAAGTAACATGCTTCGTCAAATGTCTGGGATGTACTAAGTGCTCAGTAAGTATTTGGTATTCATTTGGCAAAAGCATATATGTAAGTAAGCACTCAATATAAATGATGTATGCTTTTTTTTTTTTTTTGCAGGGGGGTTGGTGGGATGTTCACCATGTGGCATGAGGGATCTTAGTTCTCTGACCAGGGATCAAACTCATGCTCCCTTGCAGTGGAAGTTGAGTCCTGACCACTAGACCGCAGGGAAGTCCTGTATGCATTTTTTAAAAATCACCTCCACAAAGAACTCCAGTTTCATCCATGTGGCACCTGGGAGAACTTTATCAATTACAGCAACATTATTTTTTGCATTTGAAATGTAGGACGGACCATGTTAGACACGGGTTGATGTGGAGAATGGTTGACGCCCATGGATAGAACACAAAGATGAACAGCATAGTATGGGCTTCTGAGGAACTTACACTGAAATAAATGAAAGAGACATGACACCCACAGAACAAGAATAGATCTCTTGCTGAGCACTCACTATGTGCCAGGAACTGCTCTACATGCTCTGCACACACAGCTCCAGCCAGTCTTCACACAGATGAGGAAACCAAGGCACAGGGAAGTTAAGCAAGGTGGCACAGCTAGCAAGCAGCAGGCAATCCCCGTCTAAGCTGTCTGACCCCAGCGTCCACTCCCAACATTAAACTGCCCCCTCTAAGAGCATGCAAATAGCAGTAATACAAGTATAACCTTCAGGGAAGGGTAAGAAAACCTACTGTGGGAATATTCCAGCCAAGATATTGGGAAGCCTTCTCTGGGGACTGGCATTTGAGCTGAATTTTGGATGACTGGGGGAAAGGAATGTTAAGTAGGAAAGAACAGCAGCCTAGAGAATTTGATGGTGACCCCCATTCTGGGATAAACTGCTGTAATCCTTAGTACCTTTTATTGCAATTGTCTGTTTAGCTGTTTTGTCCCTTGTTAAACATAAGCTCTTTTCTGGACATTTTTTTATCCTGAGCACCTTAGATACCTTCAAGGGCTTACTGATATGATCAACCACCACATTTTTTCCCCCTGAAATTAGGTATTTTACACAATAAAATGACTATATTTAATTTAAAATACCATATGCCCTACAGAAATGCATGTTTCTATAGTGCTAAGATATGCTGAACACACAGTTCATTATTTGAAACATACTTTTGTGGCTAAATCAGTAGGATTATTGGAGCCAAAGTAAACCTTTTAAATGTACACACTACGGAGGATGCATGCCTTCGAATTATCTGGCAAATTAATTTTTAAGTGAAAGTGACAATAAATCCTGCTCTTATTCTCATTTGAATCCTCTGTACTTTCTATTCTGCTCACAACCCACAGGATGTCTGGCTTCTCCTGTCCAGTAGGAAATCTAGAGCAGTGGTTGTCAAATGGGTGCTATTTGATGGAAAAGACAACAGAGGGAAATTGCATTAGTACAAGAGACACTGAACACACTTGAGAAATGCACAAAAATTACCAAATTCTAATAGTTATTATGTTTTCAAAATTCTTGCCAGCAACACTGTTTTTCACATTATCAAATTCTGTCCCCATTGTTACGTTTTAAGAACGTTTGAATCTTTGAAGCATATTCTTTCTTACAATAAAGCTATTGGCCTTAGGCTCTGAGCCAGCTGATCCCTAATGCCTGCTCCACTTCTTTGCAATAATCTAAGCCCTTAAGAAAAGGGTATTCCCTCTTGGAAGACATTAGGGTGCTTCCTCGAGATACGGAGAGCTATTTACTGAAATACCCACACCTTCCCTCAGAGTGAAGTGAAGAGAAAGCCCACTCAGTTGTGTCCGACTCTTTGCAACAACTATACAGTCCATGGGATTCTCCAGGCCAGAATACTGGACTGGGTAGCCTTTCCCTTCTCCAGGACTGCTGGTCATATGGTAGTTTCATTTGTAGTTTTTAAGGAACCTCCATAGTGCTCTCCACAGTGGCTGTATCAGTTTCCAAAATGGTACAGATGAGCCCATTTACAGCACAAGAACAGAGGCGCAGATGTAGGTGTCCATTCTTAGCAGCAGCATCTCTATTCCTGCGCTGACCCAGCAGCCCCACTACTGAGAAAATCATACTTCAAAAGGACATAAGTACCCCCAGTGTTCATCGCAGCAATATTTACAACAGCCTGGACACAGAAATAACCTTAATGTCCAGTGACAGATGAATGGATAAAGAAGGTGTGGTACGTGTATACAATGGAATATTGCTCAGCCACTAAAAGGAATCAGAGAGGGTCATGTGTGAAATAGACAGCCAGTGGGAACCTGTTGCAAAGCACAGAGATCTCAGCTCAGTGCTCTGTCACTTTCTAGTAGTGGGATGGGGGAGTTGGGGTGGGAAGGAGGCCAAAGGGAGGAGATATGTGTCTACATACGGCCGATTCACTTCATTGGTACAGCAGAAACTAACACAACACTGTAAAGCAATTATATTTAAAGCACACAATTATTTTACTCGTAGTCTAAAATAGACTGTGGTCATTCACTCATTGTTTTTCTTTAAGTAAACATTTGGTGAGTGCCTGGTCAGCCAGGGACAGAGGCTAGAGTGGTTCACGAAGCAGACAGGCTTACAGTCTTTAAGGATTTTACAGTCTAATGGGAGAAACAACAAAAAGGGGTGAGGGAGAGATAAATATGTAAGTACAAACTGCTTTAAGCACAATGTGATTAGTTCTGTGAAGGGAAGAACTGGAGGGAGGGGTGAGGACCTCCTAAGGGCAGACTTTAAATCTGAGATAAGGGTGGGAAGGAAAGCTTGTGAAGGGGGCAGGATGGAGTGAGTTTTTGCCGGTTGAGAGGGCAGTGTGCAGGTCTCGAGTGGGAAAAAGCTTTAATAGAGTTTAAGAAGGAAAAGAATAGTATCGGAAAAAGAGAAAGGGAGTGGTATGCAGTGATATTGGAGTTGTACACTGAGCCACATTTAGCAGTCTGGGTTTTGTTTTAGATTCAGTGAGAAGCCAGGGACTTCCCTGGCCTTCCAGTGGTTAGGATTCTGAGCTTCCACTGCAGAGGACATGGGTTCCATCCATGTCAGCGAACTAAGATCCCACATGACCTGTGGCACGGCCCCAAAAGAGAAAAAAGCAAATGCAATGAGAAGTCATTGAAGGCCATTAAGGAGGAAGTGACACTAGTCAGATTTGTGAAAGAACACACTGCCCATGACAATGGCTAAAATTAAAAAGACAGAGAAACAGCTAAGAGTTGGCAAGGCTACAAGGCAAGTAGAGTGCTTACATCTTGCGAGTGGGAACATAAATTAGTACAACTACTTGGAAAATTGTCAGTATCCACTAAAGTATGCACACCCCACTAACCAAAAATTCCATTCCTAGGTATAGTCCAGACAGAAATGCTTGCATAGGCTCACCGAGAGTCAGGCATGAGAATGTTTGCAGCAGTTTTTTTCTTGATAGCTAAAACCTGGAAACTATTCAAGTATCTATCAACAGCAGAATGGGTAAATAAATTGTGGTGAATTCATAAAATGGAATACTTCCCAGAAACGAGAATAAACAAACTACAACTATAAGCCACAGCCTGGATGAATTTCATTAACAAAATGTTGAGTGAAAGGAACCAGAAGAGAACACACTGCATGATTCTATTTATATAAAATTTTAAAGCAGAGGCAAAACCAACCTATGATGTTGGCAGTTAGGATAGGTGCATTTAGAAAGAGGGTGGTATGGAAGGTCACGAGGAATTTCTGAGATACCGATCATTAATGTCTTTGTTTCATGTAAAACATTGTCACACATTTTATGTAAAATCACTGAGTTGTACAGTATGGTTTGTGTTCTTTCTGTGTGCATGTTATATTTCAACAATATGTTTTTCATTTACATTTAAAAAGCATTTACATTTCAAAAGGAGCACCCTGATTAGTGTGTAGGGAATCTATTTACAATAGGCAAGAGTAGGTTAAGAGAGGGTTTTCCTGGTGGTCCAGAGGTTAAGACTCCAAACTTCCACTGAAGGGGCTATGGGTTTGATCCCTGGTTGGGGAACTAAGATCCCACAAGTTGCGTGGCACTGCCAAAAAAAAAAGACTAGGTTTCGAGAAGCAATTGGAAGGTGATTCCTAGTAAGAGGAATTTCAATGGGCCTGGTGGATACAGTGGAGACAGAGAGGAACGAACAAATTTGAGATACTCTTGGAAGGAAAAATCAGTAAAATGTGCTAATGGCCTGAACAAGGAGGGTAAGGGAGAAGAAAAAAACAAAGTAAAGTTCTAGATTTTGGATTTGGACAACTGAATGGCGAGATGGGAAAGACTAGGGGAGAATCAAGTTTGGGTAGACTTTTTGAAACCTGCCCTACAAAATTTGTTTGGCTTAAACGTCAAAGCTGTGACAATTTGTTCTTTGATGTGATTGTATTTCCAATTTCTTGTTCATGTAAGATTTCAATAAAACTCAAAAATCTATTCAAAACATTAAAAAAAAAAAAAGTTTGGGTAGAAATCTACAGTTCGTGGATCAAGATCTCCCACTGTCTCCATTGGTGCAAGGCTGATCCTCAGGGAAATTGTTGTTCAGTCACTAAGTCATGTCTGACTCTTTGTGACTACATGGACTGCAGCACACCAGACTCCTCTGTCCATGGAATTTTCCAGGCAAGAATACTGGAGTGGGTCGCCATCTCCTAGTCCAGGGCATCTTCCCAACCCAGGGATCAAACCTGTGTCCCTTTGCATTTCCTGCATTGGCAGGTAGATTCTTTACCGCTGCACCACCTGGGAAGATATCCTTAGGTTGTAGATGGCTGCAATTAAAGGAAAAACTTTTACCTGGGAAAAAAAAAAAGAAAAGAAACCAATAACCAACCAGAGAACACACGAGGGAAGAAAAAGTGAGTGTTTTCTGAGTTGTCCAGGTTTGACCACAGCTGGCCACAAGCAAGGTGTCCAGGGCAAGCCTGGGAAGTTGATTAGGGACTCTGTGGTGGGCTTTGTAGGCAGTGCCAGGGATGCTGGAACTTGATCTTATAATATCAGAGGATTATTGAAGAGCTTTGAGTGGCACAGTCAGATTTGCATTTTATATAACTATGAAGGGCATCAGACAAGCTAGTGTATTCAGAAACACATTTGGAAGGTATAAAATGGCATGAGAACATGGAATCATTTAAAATGGAGTAGGAGAATTAAAATTAAAGTGACCTATATTTCCAGTAGTTTGTTAGGATTTTGAAAGCTCAATTTAATTTATTAAAAAAAATCATTTACTTGGGGCTGTGCTGGGTCTTTGTTGCGGCAGATGGGCCCTTCCTTGCTACAAGTAGGCTTTCTGTAGTTTTGGCCAATGGGGGCTGCACTCTAATTTGGGTGTGAAGGTTTCTTCTTGCCGTGACCTGTTGTGGACCAAGGGCTTTAGGGTGCTTGGGCTTCACTTGTTGTGGCATGAGGGCTCAGTAGCCGTGGCCCACGGGTTTATTTGCCCCGAGGCATGTGGAATCTTAGTTCCCTGTAGATTACAGATTCTACCATAGATAGAATCTGTGTCCCCTGCATTGGTAGGCAGATTCTTAATGATTGGAGCACCAGGGAAGTCCCTAATTGAATCTATTTTTATTCCAAACTTCAGCTATTAAGTAGACTTGGAGCATTCACCTTCTGAATGGTGTGTGTGATTATAAGTTTGTGCTACTTGGCACACAGCTTTAGAATGATACCTGTAATGGGCATGGAAAGGGCTGTGCTTTTTAACCAATCCTGGCAGGCCACTGTGCTCAAAGACCAAGGATTAACCAGTGCCTTCAGACAAGCTCTTTCTCTGTCATCCAGGTAGGGTGGGGGCCAATTCTACTTTCTCAAGTTTTATTGGTGTCTCAAGGGAAAGCAAACAGCACTCAGGCAGATAAGATAACCACTATTTGAAGTGTAAGCCTATAGTTTTAAATTGTCTTTTATTTGGAAATACATTTCAGTTCAGTTCAGTTCAGCCGCTCAGTCGGGTCCAACTCTTTGTGATGCCATGGACTGTAGCACACCAGGCCTCCCTATCCATTGCCAACTCCCAGAGCTTACTCAAACTCAAGTCCATTGAGTCAGTGATGCCATCCAACCATCTCATTCTCTGCCGTCCTCTTCTCCCGCCTTCAATCTTTCCCAGCATCAGGGTCTTTTCAAATGAGTCAGTTCTTTGCATCAGTGGCCAAAGTATTGGAGTTTCGGTTTCAGTATCAGTCCTTCCAATGAACACCCAGGACTGATTTCCTTTAGGATGGACTGGTTGGATCTCCTTGCAGTCCAAGGGACTCTCAAGAGTCTTCTCCAACACCACAGTTCAAAAGCATCAATTCTTCAGCGCTGAGATTTTTTTATAGTCCAACTCTCACATATCCATACATGACTACTGGAAAAACCATAGCTTTGGAAATACATTTAAATCTCATTTAAAGGCCAAGATAAAACTTTAATACTCAAGCACCTAGTTATAGACAACCTTTATTTTGTGCAGAGTAAATAAATGTTTGATGTGTATTTCTACCTGCAACAATAGACTACTTTAGTCTATAGACTAATAATAGTTTATAGACTAATAATAGACTAGTTTAGCCTAGCTAGGTGTTAGGCTAAAGCATATTAATTGCTGATGTTCAACCATGTTTGGACCTATAGAAACAGGAATTACAAATGCGAGAGCTGTCAAATCTAATCCAGATTCTGTCACTGGCAAATTTAGGTGACCTACAAGAAAGTTCGATGAAATTTATATTAGCCATTCCTTATTGTGTGTGTGTGTGTGTGTGTGTGTGCGTGTGTGTGGTGTGTGAGATAGTCTGGTATGTCTCTGTCTCAAGAAGTGTTGAAATATATCTTAAAACAAATTTACTTTCATGTGTTTTCAACAAATAAAAACCATGCCATTGCACTCTTATTTAGTAGAAGATGCGTTAAGTAAACTGTAAAGTGCCAGTGTCTCAGTCACATCTGACTCTCTGTGACTCCATGGGGTCCATAGGCCATGGAATTCTCCAAGCAGGAATACTGGAGTGAGTTGCCACGTCCTTCTCCAGGTGGTCTTTCCAACCCAGGGAATCAAACCCTGGTCTCCTGCATTGCAGGCAGATTCTTTACCATCTGAGCCACCAGGGAAGCCTGAAGATGGGTTAGTGGTAGAGAATTAAATTTGACGATTAGAAGTCATCACAATCATGTTTGAATTCAACCAGAAAGCAAATTTGGAAAACGCAGCAGTGGCCACAGGACTGGAAAAGGTCAGTTTTCATTCCAATCCCAAAGAAAGGCAATGACAAAGAATGCTCAAACTACCACACAGTTGGACTCATCTCACATGCTAGTGAAGTAATGCTCAAAATTCTCCAAGCCGGGCTTCAGCAATACGTGAACTGTGAAATTCCATATGTTCAAGCTGGTTTTCGAAAAGGCAGAGGAACCAGAGATCAAATTGCCCACATCTGCTGGATCATGGAAAAAGCCAAAATTCCAGAGAGTTCCAGGAAAGCATCTATTTCTGCTTTATTGACTATGCCAAAGCCTTTGACTGTGTGAATCACAAGAAACTGTGGAAAATTCTGAAAGACATGGGAATACCAGACCACCTGACCTGCCCTTTGAGAAACCTGTATGCAGGTCAGGAAGCAACAGTTAGAACTGGACATGGAACAGCAGACTGGTTCCAAATAGGAAAAGGAGTACGTCAAGGCTGTATATTGTCACCCTGCTTATTTAACTTCTATGCAGAGTACCTCATGAGAAACGTTGGGCTGGATGAAGCAAAAGCTGGAATCAAGATTGCCGGGAGAAATATCAATAACCTCAGACATGCAGATGACACCACCCTTATGGCAGAAAGTGAAGAAGAACTAAAGAGCCTCTTGAAAGTGAAAGAGGAGAGTGAAAAAGTTGGCTTAAAGCTCAACATTCAGAAAACGAAGATCATGGCATCTGGTCCCATCACTTCATGGCAATAGATGGGGAAACAGTTGACACAGTGGCTGACTTTATTTTTCTGGGCTCCAAAATCACTGCAGATGGTGACTGCAGCCATGAAATCAAAAGATGCTTACTCCTTGGAAGGAAAGTTATGACCAATCTAGACAGTATATTAAAAAGCAGACACATTACTTTGTCAACAAAGGTCTGTCTAGTCAATGCTATGGTTTTTCCAGTGGTCATGTATGGATGTGAGAGTTGGACTATAAAGAAAGCTGAGCACAGAAGAATTGATGCTTTTGAACNAATAGATGGGGAAACAGTTGACACAGTGGCTGACTTTATTTTTCTGGGCTCCAAAATCACTGCAGATGGTGACTGCAGCCATGAAATCAAAAGATGCTTACTCCTTGGAAGGAAAGTTATGACCAATCTAGACAGTATATTAAAAAGCAGACACATTACTTTGTCAACAAAGGTCTGTCTAGTCAATGCTATGGTTTTTCCAGTGGTCATGTATGGATGTGAGAGTTGGACTATAAAGAAAGCTGAGCACAGAAGAATTGATGCTTTTGAACTGTGATGTTGGAGAAGACTCTTGAGAGTCCCTTGGACTGCAAGGATTTCCAACCAGTCCATTCTAAAGGAGATCGGTCCTGGGTGCTCACTGGAAGGACTGATGCTGAAGCTGAAACTCCAGTACTTTGGCCACCTGATGCAAAGAGCTGATTCATTTGAAAAGACCGTGATGCTGGGAAAGACTAGGGGGCAGGAGGAGAAGGGGATGACAGAGGATGAGATGGCTGGATGGCATCACTGACACAATGGACATGGGTTTGGGTGGATTCCGCGGGTTGGTGATGGACAGGGAGGCCTAGCGTGCTGCGGTTCGTGGGTCACAAAGAGTCGGACATGACTGAGGGACTGCACTGAACTGAACTGAGAATGGAAATAGGTAATGGATCTGAATCATTAAGATTCTTCTTTAAGATGTGTGCATGTGTTAGTCAAGTGTTGTGTCTGTAACATGACTTACTCTAAAAACATGAGTCTCTTAGCTGGATATATCACTGCGGTTCAGTTGACCTTCATGCTCCCAAGTTACAAAATTTGGCTAACCCACAGTAATAATATCAGATTTTTCACAGGGCTGCCATGGAAAACTATTTGATAAAAGTTTCCTGTGATGCTGGCTGATTTTAGAGTACTATCTCTACAGGAGAGTCTCAGAAAGTCAAATCTTTTAGCTCCACGATGCAGAAAATTCTGTCCAAATACTGTTTTTGTGGTGATAAATGCAGAAGTTATTACAAATTTCCTTGCCAGCAGCTAAGGGTTTGTTTCAGTGTTTGAGAACTCCGGCAATCCATGCACTCAACTTTATTGAGGCTGTGATATTTGCTAAAGGAGCCCATTTGGGACATTTTCATTTGAGGTGAACTGAAGTTCAGGTCCTGCGTTGGCTCTTTGAAGTCTCTGGGGCCTGTGGGAGTTCAGCTCTGCTAGAGTTGCTCACATAGGAAGGGCTGCTAGTCCTTGCCTCTGACGGGATGCCCGGCCTCTCCTCTCGCCCGCCTCTCTGCTTGTGCTTCAGCCGTCCCCTCTGCAAGGAACACTTCTCTCACCTTTCTTCCCTGGCTATTTCTACTCACTCTGCAAGTCTTAGCTCAACCCCAGGAAGCCTTCTGCATCTTCTGAGGTTTGATAAAGTGCCCCAATTTTGTGCTTTCATGGCTTTATATTTGTATTTCTATGTTATCACGACCTTTTTATAGAAATTACCTGTCTACCTAGCATGGAGCCTGACACCTGGTTGGGGATGGAAACTGGCTGTAGTTTTAATTGTATCATCCTCCTCTCCCCCTTTCCCCTGGTGGCTTAGATAGTAAAGAATCTGCCTGCAATGTGGGAGACCGGTACGATTCCTGGGTTGGAAAGATCCCTGGAGAAAGGAATGGCTCACCAGTTCAGTATTCTTGCCTGGAGAATTCCATGGACAGAGGGGCCTGGCAGGCTACAGTCCACGGGGTCACAAAGAGTCAGGCAGGGCTGAGCAACTAACAATCACCCCTCCCCCTGTACTAGCACACAAACCTTAGTGTTCCCAGGATGGCTCCAGACAGGGTCAGATCTTTCAGTGGAACCTCAGCTCGTTGAGGGCTGGACTGAAATTGAACCACTTTATAGAGGTGACTGGGGAGTCTTAGGGAAGAGAGAGGTCCTGACTGGTTTCTTTCCAGAGCATTTGAGAACACTTCGCCTAGTTTCAGGCACTAATTAAGAATTAACCTAGCTTTTCATGAAGATGGCGCCGAAGGCGAAGAAGGAAGCCCCTGCGCCTCCTAAAGCTGAAGCCAAAGCAAAGGCTTTGAAGGCCAAGAAAGCCGTGTTGAAAGGTGTCCACAGCCATAAGAAAAAGAAGATCCGGACGTCACCCACCTTCCTGCGGCCCAAAACACTGCGGCTCAGGAGGCAGCCCAAATATCCTCGGAAGAGCGCCCCTAGGAGAAACAAACTTGACCACTATGCCATCATCAAATTCCCCCTCACCACCGAGTCAGCCATGAAGAAAATAGAAGACAACACCACCCTGGTGTTCATTGTGGATGTCAAAGCCAACAAACACCAAATCAAACAGGCTGTGAAGAAGCTCTATGACACTGACGTGGCTAAGGTCAATACTCTGATCAGGCCTGATGGAGAGAAGAAGGCATATGTTCGACTCGCTCCTGACTACGATGCTTTGGATGTTGCCAACAAAATTGGGATCATCTAAACTGAGTCCAGCTGGCTAATTCCAAATATAAAAGTTTTCACTATAAAAAAAAAAAAAAAAGAATTCACCTAGAATGGTCTGAGATTCTGAGCTGGCCTCTTGCGCCCTCTGGTGGTTTCAAATCATAGATGAGTAGAGATAGAATTCAACCGCCTGATTGCGTTTTCTCCAAGGAGTAATCCACATCTACCAGTCAAGTGAAGTCTTTTCATAAATACACTTAGGGAGCAATAACATAATTAACCAAATGCACATACAATCGGAACTTGGAACCTCCTGTAGGATCCTTGAAGGGCCTTAGGTTTTTTATTTTGTAACACAAATTCTAACAGGCTGTATGTACCCAATGGATAATCGAAAATGTGCCTTAATCAAAGGCAATCGTTCTTTCATTGTCAGTCTGTGAAACATTAGCTCAGGGGGGTTGGTGACAGTATATTTGTCTCCATCTCCCTAAGACAACTCCACCCAAAGGATGACTGCAAAACCAGCTTTGGGACTGTCATGAGGGTTTCGATTACATTCAGATGTCATGATAACCATGATAACCAATTCCAAGGGGACCAAATCGCCTTCCTCTCTCTCTTTTTATGGCCACACCACACAGCATGTTAAAAAAGCAGAGACATTACTTTGCCAACAAAAGTCCATTTAGTCAAAGCTATGGTTTTTCCAGTAGTCATGTATGGATGTGAGAGATGGACTATAAAGAAAGCTGAGCACTGAAGAATTGATGCTTTTGACCTGTGGTGTTGGAGAAGACTCTTGAGAGTGCCTTGGACTGCAAGGAGATCCAACCAGTCAATCTTAAAGGAAATCAGTCCTGAATATTCATTGGAAGGACTGATGTTGAAGCTGAAACTCCAATCCTTTGGCCACCTGCTGCGAAGAACTGACTCTTTGGATGCTGATGCTGGGAAAGATTGAGGTGGGAGGAGAAGGGGAAGCAGAGGATGAGATGGCATCACTAACTTGAGGGACATGAGTTTGAGTAAGCTCCAGGAGTTGGTGACGGACAAGGAAGCCTGGTGTGCTGCAGTCCACAGCGTTACAAAGAGCTGGACACGACTGAGCGAACTGAACTGAACTGAACATAGAATGTGGGATCTTAGTTTCTGACTATGAGTGAAACCTGTGCCCCATGTAGTGGGAGCATGGACCCCTAACCACTGGACTGCTAGGGAAGTCCCCAGATTGTCTCTTTTGAACAAGGACAGTTCTTTAGTTGAGTGTGTTCAATTGTACTGTGATTCAGTTTAAGAAAATTACAGCTCCTTTGGGGGCAGTAAAAAGTGTCATTTCTAGAAACAAGAGAGTGTGCTTTGCTGTCTTCTTAACTGCCCAAAACATATACTTCTTGTGGGAACTGATTTTCTGAGTGACTTTAAAATAATAGCAGAATATAGCTACTTTCCCTAGAAGTGCACGCAGCTTTCTGAGTCCCTTTGCTGTTCACCTGAAACTATCACAACATTGTTAATCAGCTCTAACCCAATGCAAAATAAAAAGCTTTAAAGGAGGGGAAAAAAAAGCAATGCATGCAGCTTTAAATGGCAGCTTCTCAGGGAGTGTCCTTTGAGGCGCTGGCCCAGCGGAGGCTTACTAGGATGGCCTCTCACAGCCCCAAGATGACTGCAGAGCACTTTAATCAGGGCCTGGTTTCTTCTCGGTCTGTCTGCCCCCCACCAGAAGCTAAGCCTTTCCATGCAGAGGTCTTGCTTGTGACCCCCCACAGTCCAGCACAGTGCCTGGCACAGGCAGGGCTGAATAAACATTTATCAGCTGACTGATACCATCCAGTGGGGTAAGTGCTGAGGAGACAGGCCATAAAGGAAAGCTGATTTTGATTCTTAAGTCACTGAAGGACTCCTTCACTCAAATTATGAACAAAAAAGTATGTGATTCAAGACAGCAATAGTTGGGTTGGAGGCTTGAGTGAGCCCCCAGAGGTGGCTGTATAGCGACATTATGGAGAGAGGAGAAATTCAATTGTCTCATTCAATTCCTGAGTCAATCAGGCTCCACATTTCCTTGGCTGGTGAGACTGAATTTCTCTGCCAAGAGCCTGGTCGAAGTTGGCCTAAACTCTGTGGATTGTTTGCCTACAGGATTGTTGTGTGACCCCCAAATTGTGGGCATGAAGTTTACCTTTCTAAAAGCGTGTTTTTAAAACACTAAACGTCAAATGAGGATGTAAATATGTTGAGGATCTGAAGCAGTAAGAAGAGAAGGCCAGAAGTGTGCAACCTGTAAGAATATAATGCAGGGTAAGAAGCAGGATATAGTGAAAACGAAGTATGAAGCCAGCAGAAAGGAGATGAACAAAGAGCTAACGTGTCCTTCCTTTTGTCTCTTCACATTTCCTTTTGTGTCACCAACTATCCAAAGACAAATTTAAGCTGAACAAGCAGCATGTCTGAATGAGTGCTATAAAACACACACACTTAGAATCTCACAGGAACATCGTAAATGTGAGCAGTTCAGCAGGGAGACATCCAGTCTCGGTAGGCTTAATGGGATGCCCCACAGCTGTGTATGTGTTTTCAGCCTGTCTCGTTCCAGACAGCTTTCATTTTTGAGCGAGGGTAGTTGTATCTGTAGTTAGAATGAGCAAACTGTTTCTGACTTCATCAGTGAGAAGCCAGTTTGGCTGCAAGTCACAGAAAAATTCAAAATAAGAGACTCAACAAGATAGAATTTTATTTCTCCTCCATTTTCCAGAAGATACTTGGTAGTTTATAAGGGATTGTTTGGAGCTTCATGGGTCAGGAACCTGCTGTTTTATTGCAATACAGTGTGTATTGCATTTTCAAGTTGCCTCATAGTCTAAGATGGCTGCTGAAGCTCCAGTCATCACCTGCGCTCTAGCCAGCCAAAAGATCAGATTAAGAAGGATATGCCCTTTATTATTAAAGACACTTCAGGGCAGTTGCACCCACAATTCTGCTTACATCCTATTGGCCAGAACTTTGCTTCATGACCACATCTAACTGTAAGAAAGGCGATGAAAACATTTTGTCCCAGGAAGTAAAACCAAAGACAAAACAACAGCAACCCAAAAGCTCAATTACTGAGTAGGAAGGAAGAATGATTACTAAAGAACATTGGAATCATATACATTTTTTTTGTCTCTGAAAGTGAACCCTGCCTTAATTTCTCCAGTGCCTGCCAAGGACTACAAGTTGGGGTAAGGAGATCTGTAGGAAAAGGATCTGGCTTCAACCTTCCTCAGGTCTTTGGGTGATCTGAAAGCCAAACCTGCATACAAACATACATTTAAAAGTATGAATGAGAGAACATTTTATCTGGCATTAAGCTCTCCTGCTTTCATAGAACGTTTATGTGTGTGTGTTTAGTTGCTCAGTTATGTCCAACTCTTTGCAACCCCATGGACTGTAGCCTGCCAGGCTCCTCTGTCCATAGAATTTTCTAGGCAAGAATACTGGAGTGGGTTGCCATTTCCTACTCCAGGGTATCTTCCCAACACAGAGAACAAATCCGTGTTCCTGGAGTCTTCTGCATTGGCAGGCAGATTCTTTACCTCTGCACCACCTTGGAAGCCCAGAATCTTTATGTTACTGTTGTGCAGTTGCTAAGTTGTGTCAGATTCTTTATGACCCCATGGGCTGCAGCATGCCAGGTTTCCCTGTCCTGTCTCCTGAAGCTGATTCAGATTTATATCAATTAAATCACTGATGTCATTCAACTATCTCACCCTCTGTTGCTCCCTTCTCTTGCCCTCAATCTTTCTCGGAATCAGGATCTTTTCCAGTGTGTTGGCTCTTTGCATCACGTGGGCAAAGTATTGGAGAATATTTATGTTGTCATTGTTCAGTCACTCAGTTGTGTCCAACTCTTTGCGACCCCATGGACTGCAGCACTCCAGGCTTCCCTGTCCTTCACCATCTCCCAGAGCTTGCTCAAACTCATGTCCATTGAGTCGGTGATGCCATCCAACCATCTCATCCTCTGTCATCCCCTTCTCCTCCTGCCTTCAATCTTTCCCAGCATCAGGGTCTTTTCTAATGAGTAGGCTCTTCATATTAGGTGGCCAAAGTTTATTGGAGCTTCAGCTTCAGCATCAGTCTTTCCAGTGAATATTCAGGACTGATTTCCTTTAGGATGGACTGGTTGGATCTCCTTGCAGTCCAAGGGACTCTCAAAGGTCTTCAACACTGCAGTTCAAAAGCATCAGTTCTCCAGTGCTTAGCCTTCCTAATGGTCCAACTCTCACATCCATACATGACCACTGGAAAAACCATAGCTTTGACTAGATGGACCTTTGTTGGCAAAGTAATGTCTGTTTTATAATACACTGTCTAAGTTTGTCATAGCTTTTCTTCCAAGGAGTTCAGTTCAGTTCAGTCGCTCAGTCGTGTTCGACTTTTTGAGACCCCATGAATCGCAGCACGTCAGGCCTCCCTGTCCATCACCAACTCCCAGAGTTCACCCAGACTCACGCCCATCGAGTCAGTGATGCCATCCAGCCATCTCGTCCTCTGTCGTCCCCTTCTCCTCCTGCCCCCAATCCCTCCCAGCATCAGAGTCTTTTCCAATGAGTCAGCTCTTCGCATGAAGTGGCCAAAGTACTGGAGTTTCAGCTTTAGCATCATTCCTTCCAAAGAAATCCCAGGGCCGATCTCCTTCAGAATGGACTGGTTGGATCTCCTTGCAGTCCAAGGGACTCTCAAGAGTCTTCTCCATCACCACAGCTCAAAAGCATCAATTCTTCGGTGCTCAGCCTTCTTCACAGTCCAACTCTCACACCCATACATGANTTGCAGTCCAAGGGACTCTCAAGAGTCTTCTCCATCACCACAGCTCAAAAGCATCAATTCTTCGGTGCTCAGCCTTCTTCACAGTCCAACTCTCACACCCATACATGACTACTGGAAAAACCATAGCCTTGACTAGACAGACCTTAGTCGGCAAAGTAATGTCTCTGCTTTTGAACATGCTATCTAGGTTGGTCATAGCTTTTCTTCCAAGGAGTAAGCGTCTTTTGATTTCATGGCTGCAGTCACCATCTGCAGTGATTCTGGAGCCCAGAAAAATAAAGTCTGACACTGTTTCCACTGTTTCCCCATCTATTTCTCATGAAGTGATGGGACTGGATGCCATGATCTTCGTTTTCTGAATGTTGAGTTTTAAGCCAACTTTTTCACTCTTCTCTTTCACTTTCATCAAGAGGCTATTTAGTTCCTCTTCAATTTCTGACATAAGGGTGGTGTCATCTGCATATCTGAGGTTATTGATATTTCTCCTGGCAGTCTTGATTCCAGCTTGTGCTTCATCCAGCCCAGCATTTTGCATGATGTACTCTGCATATAAGTTAAATAAGCAGGGTGACAATATACAGCCTTGACATGCTCCTTTCCCATTTGGAACCCGTCCATTTTTCCATGTCTGGTTCTAACTGTTGCTTCCTAACCTGCATACGGTTTCTCAGGAGGCAGACAAGGCAGTCTCGTATTCCCATCTCTCTCTTCTGCCTCGTATTCCCATCTTTCTCAGAATTTCCCACAATGTGTTGTGTTCCATATAATTAAAGGCTTTAGCATATTCAATAAAGCAGAAGTAGATGTTTTTCTGGAATTCTCTTGCTTTTTCTATGATCCAACAGATGTTCACAATTTGATCTCTTGTTTTTAAGTTCTAGGTTCTTATACTGCTAAAGCCTAACTTGGAGAATTTTGAGCATTGCTTTGCCAGCACATGAAATGAGTGCAATTGTGTGGTAGTTTGAGCATTCTTTGGCATTGCCTTTCTTTGGGATTGGAATGAAAACTGACCTTTTCCAGTCCTGTGTCCACTGCTGAGTTTTCCAAATTTGCTGGCATATTGAGTGCAGCACTTCCACAGCATCATCTTTTAGGATTTGAAATAGAATATTTATAATCACTCATAAATATAAAATAATCACAATATATAATGATGAACTTAGATGGTAAGCATAGATAGCTCTTTAAGATTCCTAACTGTTTCTCAGCATCTTCTCTGCACACCAGAGTTATCAAGGTTCTGTTCTGGATTTTCTCATTTTAATACTTCCTTGCCTGATTTTTTTCAAATGTGTCATGTTGAGGAGTGAACGCATAATTCTTCTTCCAAATTTTGTGTTCCTTTTGTCCCCCAGCTGAATCAATAGCAAGAGCCCAAGCCAAGGACTCCACTCTCCCTCACAGCTCACATTCTGGCACCCCACTCCAGTCCTCTTGCCTGGAAAATTCCATGGGCGGAGGAGCCTGATGGGCTACAGTCCATGGGGTCGCAAAGAGTCAGACACGACTGACCGACTTCACTTTCCTTTCTGATTCACTTCCCCAAACTCCCTGGCCTCAGGCGAAGGAAGCATCTACACTTGCTAGATTGTGGTGGTAGCCTCCCTGCCTCCAGGCATCCTGCAGGCTAATCTTGCTTAAAATTCAACTCCATCCCTGTCCCACTTGTCCTTAAATCAATTCTAAAACCTCTGTAGCATTAAGTTCAGATTCAAACATGGCCTTTTAATTTCATGAAATTCAAAGACACTTGCTCCTTGGAAGGAAAGCTATGACAAACACAGTGTATTAAAAAGTAGAGACATCAGTTTGCTGACAAAGGCCTGTATAGTCAAAGCTATGGTTTTTCCAATAATTATGTAGGAATGTGAGAGTTGGACCATAAAGAAGGCTGAGCACTGAAGAATTGATGCTTTTGAATTGTGGTGCTGGAGAAGACCCTTGAAAGTCCCTTGGACTGCAAGGAGATCCATCCAGTCCATCCTAAAGGAAATCAGTCCTGAATATTCATTGGAAAGACTGATGCTGAAGCTGAAGCTCCAATAAACTTTGGCCACCTAATATGAAGAGCCTACTCATTAGAAAAGACCCTGATGCTGGGAAAGATTGAAGGCAGGAGAAGGGGATGACAGAGTTTGAGATGGTTGGATGGCACCATCAACTCAATGGACATGAGTTTGAACAAGCTCCAGAAGTTGATGAAGGACAGGGAAGACTGGCGTGCTGCAGTTCACAGGGTCACAAAGAGTCAGACACAAGTGAGCAACTGAACAACACAGCCTGGAAGTCCTCCAGGATCTGGCTCCTTTTTGCTCCTAGCCATACAAGTTCTAGTCATTCCAAACTTTTTTTTACTGCTGATGACTTCATCCTGTCTCTCATCTCTAAGCTCATGTCCATGAGAGTCTTCCAGAACTAGATTATTCTTAGGTTCACAAAGGAGATGTTTCTTCCCTCTAAGAAGTCTTCTCCAAACTCTGAGCTGGGGTTAGGCTCCTCCTATGTGTTTTGACATCACTGTGCACCCTAACATTCACTGACAGCACTATATTCCAACTTTCTGTTTAATTGCTTGTTCAACTATTCTATAAACTCTATGTAGGCAGGGCTGTATCCTCAGCCCTTGATATAGAGTTTTGGGCATTTTTGGTTCAGTACATATTTATTGTCTTGAATTGGATAAAGATAAGTTTCTCTCTTCCTTGGTAGGTGTAATGATAAAGAATCTGCCTGCAATGCAGGAGACCTGTGTTCCAAACCCAGGTCAGGAAGATCCCCTGGAGAAGGAAACAACTGCACTCCAGTATTCTTGCCTGGAGAATCCCACAGACAGAGGAGCCTGGTGGGCTACAGTCCATGGGGTCTCAAAGAGTGGGACACAGCAACTAAGCGACTATCACACACACACACACACACACACACACACACACACACACACACACAAGCTCCTCTCAGGCCAGGCTGGAGATCCCAGTTGTACACATTCTGGAGAGTTCGGGGGTGGGGTGGGGTAAGATTCTGGGACCCACGACTCAAGAGGTCTGCCTTCTTTAACCTTCTTCATAACAGTCTCATGAAAATAATGAGTGTTAATCTAATGGGGCCCCTCTCAATACCCAGCAGTGAGGCTGCAGCGGTTGGGGTGGGGAGCACTGGTAGCTAGACAAGAGTCTTGTAGCAAATTCTCTCATGGCAAAGACCGTATCCATTCTGTTTGCTACCGTAACCCTAATGCCTAATAGCCAGACACAAGGCATATGCTCATTAAATGTTTTTTCAATCAATGAATCAACTGTTCCTCTCTCACTCACTTTTTTTTTTTTTTCGGGGGCAATGTTGCGGGGGCAGTCACATGGCTTAGATCTTAGTTCCCTGACCAAGAATTGAAACTGGTCCCACAGCAGTGGAAGCGCTGAGTCCTAACCAATGGACCACCAGCGTGCCTGTCATGTTGCTCAGTCATTTGTGACTCTTTGTGACCCTATGGACTGCAGCCAGCAAGGCTTATCTGTCCATGGGGATTCTCCAGTCAAGAATACTGGAGTGGTTCCCCTGCCCTCCTCCAGGGGATTGTTGTGACCCAGGGATCAAACCTGTGTCTCTTGTGTCTCTTGCACTGGCAGGCGGATTCCACCCAGGAAGGCAAACCAGGGAATTCCTTGAATCAACTCTCTAAAGTGGAGAGCACACTCTGACTGGCACATGCCATCGCTTTTTTAACTTACTTAAATTAAAAAAAATATATAGTTTATTTACAATGTTGTGTTAGTTTTAGATGTGCCATAAGCTTTAATGAATTGAAAATCTGGAAGAGAAACTCCCAAAATCAAGGTTGGAGAATGTCTGGTGGAGGAAGGTGACTGTGTGTTAGATGCAGGCATGGCATACTTTGACCTACTGAGTGCATCCTCTCAAAGTCCGGGTGACTGGTGCACAAGCTTACAAGACACCCCAGAGGCTCCCCCAACAGATCCTCACCGCAGGTTCCCCGAGACTGAGGCCTCAGCATCCCTTCTTCCTGACTTTCTTACAGATCCTCTCTTGGAGGTGTCAGGCCTGTCTTCTCATTCTAGCTGCTTGTTCTGGTCCTTCCTGGCTCCCTGCTGCCTTCTGGCCTAGGACCCAGTTTTTGAGAGGGCCTGAGACATTTATGGGTAATAGCTAGGAATGAAGATGCCCCTGCCCCACCTTTAATTGAGACCATGAACTAGAAAACTAGACGGGCATTCACCCAATTCTTGAGGCCAATCCAGGGGAAGCAGGGACCTGGAGAGGAGTATGTCAGTGACTGTGCCTATGAAGAAGCCTGAAGAAAGGAGAGAAAGAGAAACTTTATCCAGTGCCTTCCTGGGCTTCTCCTGCCTCATATTGTTTAACCTTCTCAACAATCTGGGGACAAAGTGCAGACATGCCCATTCATACAGATGAGGAGACTGAGGCTCAGAGATGTGACCTTTTTGACTAGATCACACTGGAACTGGAACCTAGGACATGGTGAGGCAGAAACTGGCGCTGCTGTGCACTAACTGCTTAACCCCTCTGACTTTGTTTGCTCATCTGTTAATTGGGGGTAATCATGCACAACCCACAGGGTTGTTCGGGGGATTAAATAAAATAATACCCTGATTAAATAATGTGGCTCACACTCAAATTTCTGTACTGTAATTAATGTAGTTGAGGATCCCAGGTTCCACTGGCTTTGCACCGCACAGTTTCTGCTGGAAGCCTTTCGCTTTTTTTTTTTTAAACATCATTACCCCTTGCCTTACTCCTGGGACTTCCTGAGGACAAGGCTCTTTCTTCAGTCAAGCTGACCTAAACAGAGCCAGCCCTCCTGCCCCTCCCAAGCCACAGCTGTGAGTTGGAAAGCTGGATCCTGAGGCCCCTAATAAAGAGCAGACCTCCCAATCTCCTCGATCCCTCCTCCTCCCCTCACATGGCTTTCAAATTAAAAGTAACTGAAAGCTAAAGGTCTAACAGAAGGAGAGGGGAGTAGGTGGCGCAAAAACCTCTCCATATTGAGAAAGCCGGGCTCTCTCCCTAGGAAGAGGGTATCCAAGAATCCAGACCCAGGGGGGCTCTAGTCCCACCATGTCTTTCTCAGCGCTGGGGAGCTTAGTCCTTCTCTGGGCTCGTCAGGGTGGGAAACAGAGCTCACAGTCTATGGTCCTCGAGTCACCAAGCAGGCTGAAGTGTTTGGAACCCTAACCCTAGCAGAGGCGGCTGGTCTCCAGCTACAGGGAACGGCTTTGGACTTCTCTTTGGAGACAAAGCTTTGAAGAGAAAGCCTCTAAGAACCCAGAATAGACGCTGCGCCCTTAATTAGCCACAAGCAAGAAGACGAGGAGTGTAGGGGGTCCCGGAGAGAACTGTCGCCCCAAGTTACACGAGCCTGTCTGGACCTTCTTTCTCCTCTTTTAATAAGACTTGGGCCTCTGTATTCTGAGCTGCAGAGACTAGAGCAAGCTTCCAAACCTCAGCTGGGGCAGACCCGAGGCAAGGGCGGGGACCCCACCATCCACAAGCCTCCTCGGAGCCTTCCTCACTAAGGTTCCTTCGCCGGCCCAGGGAGGCATCTCTTCCAGGCTCAGACAAGAATTGAAAGAGGGTGGGAAAAGGGACAGTTAGCGCCTCCCCTCGCCCCCCAGCCACCAAATGGCCCTTCATTTTCAATTCAGAAAGCTAGGGGGAAAAAAAAAAGCTAGAAGTGCGTTCCCCCCTCACCACAAAGCCCCAACTTCATTTGAAAAGACCAACTGGGACTTGGTTTAAAGGTGATTTTCGCTAGTATCGTCTTTGATAACTGCTGTAATCAGAGGTCTTTCAAAGCCCAAGTACCTTCAGAATTCTCCGAGGAAAGCAGAACTGGGGGGTGGAGCTGGAGCGCCGGGAAGAAGGAGAAGAGAAATAGAAAGCCAACTCAGCGGGGAAACGCCCACGAAACTCAAAGGTGTGACCCGAGGCTGCGGCCGGCCGCGGTCGCCCGGGAGTGGGGTGGGCGAGCCGGGGAGGCAGAGCAGGGAGAGATTTTGGTTTTGTTTTCAGGGATCATTTGGATTTGGTTTTAAAAACTTTGGGTAGGGGGCTCTTTTTGATGGCTGGCTCTGCTCCATCTCTTGTTTCCAATTTCGTTATCGCTTGAGGGCCTAGATGCGCAAGGCCACGCCAGAACACAGCGCTCCCCTAACTTCCCCACGTGGCTCAACTCTCGAGTTGGGCCTCCTTCCCAGAGAGAGGGTCGCAGCCGCCCCGACTGCGGGTTTGGGGAAAAAACCTTCTTTCGTAATTCCATGATGATCTCTCAAGGGAAAAACACAAGAGGTGGAAATCAAAATCCGGGTTGAGGCTGGGACATTCGCTCAAGTACCCAAGCCGGCGAGGGTCACTCCTCCGGGAGCTCAGGGTGGTGGGTCCCCCGCAACGCCGCGGGCAGAAGCAGACAGATATCCCTCAGTTCGCCTCGGCCAGGAGGCATTTCTTGCCCGCTGCGGCTCTTGGACCACCCAGGACCCCGGGCATCGGGGGAGCAATCTGAAAGAATCTTAGAACAACACTGGGAGAGGGAAACTCTGCTCGCCCCACCTCTCCGTGACGCCCCTGTTGATAGACGCGCGCAGTCAATCCGCTCAACCTCGGCGGAGGGCGAATGGCAAGATTCAAACCCGCCTATGAGCAGTGGGAGGGGCGGGTGGGCAGAACTCGTTTTAAGGAGCTAACCGCCTCTTTCAGTGGGCCTCCAGCCCCGAGGTTGCTCCCGACTAGTGGGTTTATTTTGCTTTTGCTGGGGAGGCAGATGTTGACCTCCCTGTCTGCTCGGCCCAGGTTCGGGGGAAATCTCCCAACCATTTGCTTCCCTTGCGCCACCCCCCACCGGTGTTCCATCCCCGGAATCAGCTCCCCAGGCCTTTAAACCTTCTGGAATGTCACACATGGAAACCTTTAGCAAAAGTTTGTTAATGATCATAACAAAGGCATCATTCAAATTAGGCAGGTAATTACTACCAGAAGGACAACTGAGTGCTTACTTGCTCATCCGTTCTCTCTGTTTTAAACTCGCGAGGAGTTATGGCCCGAAGACACCCCCGCCCAGTCCGCTTTTCGGGTTCCTTTAAGCGTCTCTGAAAGGAACTGTGAAGTTACCATTTGTGGGCGGGGAGAGCAGAGGCCTGCGTCCTGGAGATCCCGGCTTGACCAGGCTGGCAAATATCGTAGCAGCAAAGCAGGCCTTACCGGGTAGGCCCTGCGCCCTGCCTCGCCTCCTACCGTCTCGAGTCCTTGGTATAAAAATTTGCATCTCAGCTGGATTTTATTACTAGCATGAAAGCCGGCACCCGCTTTCCCCCTATTATTCCGCACTCCGATTTTGGGGGGTTCTTTAGTCCCCGTTCGTTATCTACAAACATTACGGTATCCTGTTAGCATTCCGAACAAGGGGCTGTTCATATATTCGCCTTCAATGATTTCCTGAAGGAACATGTGGAAGTAATAGTGAGCAGTGCAGTCACCCGAGCTGAAGATGCACGCGAGGCGGTTGCGCAGAAGGACTGGAGGAATGAGGCCCCTAGCCCAGCTTCAGGCGTCCTTACGAACCCGACACCCCAGGAGCCGGTCGCAGTTCCATACAACACCCCTTCGAGTACTTCTCTGTGAACATCCCCTGCAGGCTGCTCTGTGTCCACTCTCTAACTGAGGGAGGTGATGGCTGTCCTACATTCCAGCCTAAACCAGGCCGCCCTGGCCACTGTCAAGTGTGTGTGTGGGGGGTGGGGGTGGAGGCAGAGTCGGGGGTGGTGGTAAAGGTTGAGCCCTCCACCCAACAGGAGAATTCGAAATTAGAGAAGGTGGGGAAGGCAAACACGCTCCCCTCCCCCGCCCTCGCTGGGAAGCCCCATTCTGCCCAGGTCTGGTTCCTGGAGCGTCAGCGCCCCCTTTCCTTCACGAGCAGGATCGCCTTCTCCTGGCTTAGTCTCCTGCCTGGCGCCCCAAGGCTAGGGTTGGGGGCTCCCTTCTTATCCCCAGTGTACCCGTACGGCCCGAACCACGCGGCGGGAGGGGGTGTGGGTAGAGTCAAATTGTACCCTCCCCCTGAACGCAGAGGTAGCAGGCTCGTTGTAGAAGATTCCCCAGACGATCAAGCCTGAGCCTTTTTGTGTGCGTGATAGAAGCCAGGACAACCTCGCCCAGATAACCGTGAAAACAAAGGCAAGACAAGATAAGTGCTTTAAGAGAGTAAAGGTCGTTCTGTCGGAGAAAGTTTCAAACCTACGGCAGACCCTCGACTCTTTGTACCCTACTTCAAATCTGTCTTTGGACAAAATCAAACCAAACCAAAGCAAACCCCCTCCCCGCCCAAGAAAATAACCCACCCATCATCTTCATATTAGACTCAACAGCTTGCCTAATCCCATTAAAGGATTAGCAACTATACGGCACTTTCCCTAAAAGACCCCAGGTTCAAATCGACGCAACGGCTCGGAGACCTCTCCCGACGGCCCGGACTCTGGGTGGGTTAGGGGTTTCTACAGAAGGGACACTTCTCGACTCCAGATTTATATTCTCTCTGGGCATTAACTGCAATTTTACGTGTTCCTTTTCTTCCTTTCGAAGAAAATACAAAGCAACATAGCAGTGTAGGAAATTGTCCCCCGAAATCAAGAGGCAAACTCACTTTGGAAATGATGGGCAGTTTGTATTTTCACTAACCTCTTTCCCGGCAGAGCATCAACACCTCCCCCTCCCCCCCACCCCATCTGGTCGGCTTCTCTCCGCCCCCCAGTTGTTGTCGAAGTCTGGGGGTTGGGGCTGGACCCCCTGATTGCGTAAGAGCGAAAAGCGAAGGCGCAATCTGGAGGCTGGAAGATTCAGAGCGCACGGAGTTCGAGGGAAACTCTTATTTTGAAGAGGCCAAGGGGAGGGGGGGCTTCATTTCCTGACAGCTATTTACTTAGAGCAAATGATTAGTTTTAGAAGGATGGACTATAACATTGAATCAATTACAAAACGCGGTTTTTGAGCCCATTACAGTTGGAGCTAGAGGGAGAGAAACAGAGGAGGGGACTGCAGGAGAGGGCTGCAGGCCGTGGACACACTTTTTCCTCCTCATGTAGGATTTTCATTGCGAATTGACATTGGAGGAGAAGGTAAGGGAGGAGAAAAAGTATTTTTGTTTCTAAAAGAAATCCCTAATCAGGCTCTTTGGGCTAGAAGTGAAGTAACTTCAAACTTTGGGCGATTAAAAAAAAAATTGGAGTCAAATTCTAGTTGTATGTCCAGAGAGTAATTTATTTTGAATAAACTTCACTTGGAGGGAAGATAACCATAGAGTTCGAAAGTCTAGGGGTTTAAAAAAACACATTTTCCAGACCTATTTTTAAAAGCAGTAGTTTTCTAACAACTCTATGGCCTCCCAAAGAAATTGTTGAGGCTTACATTTTTGAGGTTTCTTTTGGGGGTTGGGGGTGATATTCCTGTATACTGGGACGAGCACCAAGCAGTGCTGGGAGTGGGGGCAGAGGTGTTTGCCCTCTTCTTGGCATGGAGTCCTGGAAGGCTACAGGTTTTTAATGAGTATTTTCATTCCTCGCCCGCGGTTTGGCGGGACAGCACTGTAGCCGGCGGTGTGGAGCGCGACTGGTGGACCGAGGGAGGTGGGGAGAGACAAGCGCCGAGTGGGGAGCGGAAGGGGGTGAGGGGAGGGGAGGCGTGAAGGGCTCGGCTGGAGAGGGCCGGACCTGGGGTGCCCACCGGGTGCACATGGCGCCGACCCAGGGCGCATAGTTACTGGACGGTGCTGCGCCCGGTAAGGGCCAGACCCAGTACAACCGTGGCGGCTGCGAGACGAGCGGAGGGGGCGCCGATTTGGGCGAGAGTTTGGGGATCAGTGGTTTGCAGGAATCAGTGAACTGCGAGGGAGAGAGGGCGCCAGCCCCGCAGCGCGCTCGGGTTGTGCGCTGTAGCGCGGGGGCGACGGCGGCGCGGGCTGGCGGGCAGGCAGGCGGTCTATGGAGTAATGACAAACACATTTGGCCCCGAGTGAAGAAGTCGTCGTCGCCTCGCATTCCAGCAACTGGGATTTGAGGAATTTCGAACTGCGCTCCTAGGGGCCCTCATTGTGCGCGGTGGTCTCCACCCCTAGCAATCTCTGCGCACCCCCTTCCTCGGTGGAACCGTTTTTGCCAAGCCCGGAGCTCTGCTGCTACCCAGTCCCAGCCGCAGGAAGGAAAAAAGGAAGGTCGCCAAAAAAAAAAAAAAAGTGGAGAACTTCTTGTGGGGGAAGTTAGGGACAACTCGGAACGGAGAAACTTGGTTCCCAGGTAAGACAGATATATGGGAGGCGAACCAACCTCACTACTTGCCTCGGGGTACCCGTGCCCCTTTCCGCACAGGGTGCAGGGCACTCGCCCCTGCACTGGCCCAGCGCTGCTTCACCCTTTCCAGTGTCCCTGTATCTATTTCACTCCCTGTGCCAGCCTCTGTTCGCCCCGGAGCGGTCTTCTCGCGCCCCACCTTCTTCCATCGTCTGTCCTCATGGAAGTAGGCTTTTATACATGAGATTAACTTCTCCAGACATAGCAAAGGGAGCGGGCAGCTTCCCCTTGGCTCGGAAACAACTGGGATCAGCGGTTCAGTTCGGAAAGGGTCTCTGTCAACTCAGAGCGAGAGGGAGTGTGGCTCGACCGCTGCCTAAAGGGACCAGGTATCTCGGCCTTCTGGCCAGGTGTGAAGTAGCCTGGCCAAGCGTCTCAGCCTTGTCTCTCCCGCAGCCAGAGTGCCCTCTCCACACTTTGTCCCCCCCCCTCCCCCGAGCCCTGCTAGGACCCCAGGACGTGCAGAAAGAGTGCTTAGAAGAACTTGCCACTTACTCCATCTCCAAGGGTGAGAGACAAACGGAGGCTGGAGAGGGAGCGCGAATGACCCTTATCAGGTCCGGACTGCCCAGCGCCCGGCCCGGCCGCCTAGAAAAGCCCCGGGCTGCGCTGTGTGGGAAATGGCTTTTTGGCTTCTCAACCGAATTGCTCAACGTTTTGGACCGACTCGCCTCCGCACTGTCGCTCTCGAACATAACTAGGCAGCTTTTTAGAGCGGGGAGAGACATCCGGGGCAAACGGGGCGCGACAATCAGACGCCCAGCTCACTGAACTAACACCCCAGAGACCGGCGAGCCTGGGGACCCCTGGAGGGGAAGAAGGGGCTCCCCAGACGTGCGCACCTCTTTCGGTGACGCGCTGGCTCCGGTTCTAACATTCCCTCCCACCCCCAAGCCCCACCTCCATATGGCCCACCCGGGCCCTGGTGCTACTGCTTCGCTCTTTTCCTTCTCTCTTGTCTTTTTTCCTTCCCTCTTGGTTTTCTCCTCTTCACAGTCCTCTCAGTAAAGCCCCCTTACTCCACTCCCCAATTGGCTCACTGACACCCTTGTGAGTCCCTGCTGCGGGCTCTTGGACAGTCTTGCTTTGGGTTTTACCCAAGTGTAGCTGGACTCCAAAGCGACGGGTGGTGGCGGGTGGGAGACAGAAAGACAACGTGGGAGAAGGCAACGGGAAGCGCCGGTCTTTAGACAGAGAGGGGCTCGAAGCAGAGCCCCGGCTGCCAGCCCTAGATCCGCTTTCCTCCCAGGGCGCGGACTGGGGAGGGGTGTAGGGGGAGGGGCATCAGGGCTAGGCTTTCCAGCTGCAAACGCGTCTGGCGCCGAGGCGGGTCGGTTTTGTGCCTCCTGGGGACCGGCCGTGGGCGGCGCGCAGTGCCGGGACGCGTCCTGGGGACGTGGTGGCCGGCGCCTTCCTGCAGACCCCGGTGGGTGGGACTCCCTCTGGCCTCCAGGGAGTGCGACTGTTACATGTTGTTGGTGGAGAAGTGGCAATTCTAGGAGGAAAGCTAAAAGCCTGCTTAGTGGCCGAAAGGTGCGGCTCTCAATCTCTCTGGCCTCTAGTCTAATGGGGTCCGCGCGCAGCATCAGCCGTCGGGGTACCAGGGGAGAGGGGAAAGGTCTTGCGATCTTGCCTTCCGTGTGGGATGCAGAGCTGGGGCAGATTGCTTTTCCCCACAGTGCTCTAGGGCTCTGCTGGTGCTTGTATTTTGCTGAAATGGATCGATGGCATTTTCCTTTTGTTTTCAGCTGAACAGTGAACCAGGGATCCGTTGGAAATATAGATTGCAAGGGATAGAGGACGTCGGAATTCCCCACCTATTGCAGTCTACCCCTTCCCCGCGAAAGAGGAGCGAGAGGCGCAGGCGGAGCGTGTGTGCACAGGGCAACCCGGGCAAAGCGAGAGTCGGGCGAAGGGGACGCAGTGGGGGAGGCTGGGTTCTCTAAAGCTGAGGGAGCGCAGCCTCAGCTCCAAGCAGCCTTCTCCGCGCAGCTGTCCGCGGCCGTGGCGCTTTCAGGCCCATAGGAGGCGCTGGCGTGCGACTGTAACCCTAAACCCCTCGATCCTTCTCCCTCCACCCCGTCCGGCCCCCGTCTCAGGTCTCAGTCGAAAACAATGCAAACGCCGAGCGTCGGGTCTAGGGCGCAGCGGCCGCCGCAGCTCTAAGCTAGGAGCGCGGCGGATGCGGACGGTAAACCTGGGAGCTGGCGGTCGTTGTCCCAACCACAGAGTGACTGAGCGGCCGAGGGCGTGGACCACAGCCAGCTCGGGGTTTGTGGGGGCGTGGCGGGGCCAGACCGTGCCAGCGCAGATCCTCCCCTGCGAAGGTGGGCGAGCCGCGGTCCCCGCTGCGCTGTCGGGGACCCGGAGCCGGAGCGACCGGCGGGAGCGAGGAGCGAGCCGGGTAAGATTCGCGCGGCTGCCGCGCCCTCTAGCGGGTGTCCGGTGCGCCGTCCGGCTCCCCGCCAGTCTCGGGAGGTCGGCGCCGCTGAGGGGTCGGAGCGCAGCGCTGGGACCCAGGACTCGACTAACCTCAGTCACCTTACCCCCTCCTGGAGCCTCAAAGTGACGCCTTGCAGGCACTTTGTCTGCCCTGGAGACTCTGGGTGTGCGAGAGGGGCGGAGGTTCCTGGGTTTGGTGATACGGGTGGGGGTGTCATAATAGTGAAATATGGGCAAAGCGGAGGATATAGGGTCCTGGGCACTCCTTTGGAGGGATGGGGCGACTTTTGTTTCTTGGTCCTTCGAAAGACCTGCCGCGCAGGCGGCCTGTTGCTGTTTGTTTGTTTTATGACCCCGCGTTATTGTGCAACGGGAACAGTCGTTTCCAATCAGCCCGCAATTCCCAGGCTGCGTGGCCGTCGCGGTCCCCGCCTCGGGGTTTACGAGGCGGTGACAGTGGCTTACGAACGGACCCGACAGCTCGCGCCCGGCCGCGGCGTCGGGGACCCCACCTAGCGCGGCCCAGGTGGTCTGTCTCCCCTCAACGGGTGGAGACTGCGAGATGGGGAGAGCATTGGCTAAACAAAACCCTGAACCACTCGAACTACTCCCGAGTGGCTTTTTCTGCTGAACCTTCCAAACTTTTGAGACCTGGAATGGCAGCGCCATTTTCCTGGCTCCCGAAGCTCAGTCGCCCCAGCCGACCCGCGGGCAGGATGATGCTGACGATGCTGGTGATGATGTCTGGCGAATTCTCTTGGGGCCCAGCGGAACGTTAAGCCTTTTCAACCGCAATTGCTCTGCTCCTCTTCTACGGGCTTTGAACAGAGGGCACCACGAAACCTAAACGTGCAACCTAATAAAGTAGGAGATTGGAAGATTTGAGACATGTTAACACAGAACTTAGAGGCATCTACGTCCCCGCGAAACCCGAGGACTGCCTGTCTCTTGGACCAATACTGCCACCTGCTGGTTTTATGTGAGAACCTCAACGATCCTTTGCTGGCATCGGCTTCGCGAAGATTTTAAGCAAGTCGTGGCATCCTCAAGACGCATTTTTCGGTCCGGTAGGACCAAGTTTTCTTTTTCTGTGAAGCTACAAGAATCACTGGACTGACAACCCTTATTTTATGGACTTTGGGGGTAGTCTTTCACCATAGTTGTTAATCCTTTGTATTTACCTAATGAGCCAAGTGTTGGCCCACCACATCGGGTTATCAGAGCAGACCTGCGAAGATAGGCCAGTTTTTGCGTTTCCTTTTACAGTGCAGCCCTAGTGTTGGGGATTTGGTGAGCCTTTAAGTATACTACAAGCTGCTGCTCCTAAGTTGTCCCATTGGGTGTCACACCAGTTTGGTGACAGTCAACAGGAAGTGACATTTTCGTCTCCCCTGGTTAAATATCTGGTACAGGGGAGCAGAAAAGTTTATGAGCTCAGATTGTCCCATAAAATGTTCCCATGTAAAAATACTGCAGCTCCCACCCAGTGCTGGAATGTCTAATGGAACTCAAGAAGATAAAAACAACAAAACAGGTTCTGGTGAGGTGCAGATCCCAGTAAACACTCCCTCGCTCAAGTTACTACCAGGGCGTACCAACATTTGGACCGCCTGGACTGAAGTCACAGGAACGTTTGTCACAGGGAAGAAAAACAGCACATGTAATTTTCACAGTTAGAATTAAGTAAGGAGAGCTGACATTAACTGAACCTCGGAAATCTGAATCTTGAAGTCGTCAGTGGCTTTTGGGACTGTGAGAGAGTCATCAGTGGCCTCTAATCATGCCAGGGTGGGGTGAAATTCAATATTCAGCGGCTCTGCAGCAGGCTGCATTGAGCAGTTGGTGATCCGGAAGGCAGCTCTCTGGCTTTGTGAGAAGAATGCCATGCTCTCTCTTCTGGAAATAGTGCCCTTGCATTGCTTGCCGTCTCTCTCCTCTCTAGCTTAGCACGTTGGTTTTGACTATCGAGTTATAGTTAATGGCTCTTCACTTCTGTTTGCAGGCATGGGCATGGCAGTGTGTTAAAGAGAAGGAATAGTGGCTTCAAATAGATTCTTTTCTCTGTTTACGTGACTGTATATATATTGGTTCAGCTAGGAACAATCTTGATAGCTACATCAGGCTTCCCCGTATCAGAGTTCAGACCCAGTTCTCCAATAACACTGGTGGTGCAGGGCCAGTCAAGTGGCCTCTGGGGCCTGATTCTCTCAGTAAATAGACATTGAAGTAGCCACTCTGTTGTCCCTCTTGGCTAAGACATCTTTGGAGCCTACAGAAAAAGAGGCAGCATGAAAATCAACAGCTGCAGTTTCTGAAGCCCTTTTAATTAAACTGTGTGGAATTTAGTCTTTATAATAATTAAGGCAAGCCAGCAAGTCAGGTATTCTTAGTGCTGATTTACAGAGAGAGACTGAGGTTCAGAGAGGTGGACTGGGTGTCAAATATGGGGTCAGAGCCTAGTCCAATGCCATTTCTGTCATATCAGCATCTATTGAGAGAAGAAACGAATGAGAATGAGGGGTGGAAGGGGAGACCACACTTACTTGCCTGAGAGTGAACACAGCAGAGATTTTTTTTTCTTCGATTGTTTCTCTAACCAGTGGCAATGAGCGGTGATTATAGAGGATTGTGACAGTGGCTTCACAGGATTGTGAAGTCCAACAGACAGTTGGCATGAGAGAAATGGTTATGATTAAAGTTTTTTGGATGAAATCCATCATTCCACCTTGCAAAGTGATTTATTCTTGCTGACTCATAGCATGCCATGTTTCTCTGAATCTGCAACCTCGATTATATTTGCACGTCTGACTTTTGGATGAGTGCTGGGATAGGGGTTATTGATTCAGGAGGAGCATTTATTCCCAGAGTAGAAAAACAGTGGAAATAGCAATACTCCCTCCTAGAGATTCTCACTCCAGGGCCAAGAGGCAGGGAAAGCTCTGTTCTTTCCAGTTGTTTTCCATCACTTCCCTGTAGGGCTAACAGTCTGCAATTATTCACGAGTAAATTGTCTGAGTCACAGATGAGTAATGACATGAAACTTCACAACTACGCCTGGGTTTCTAGCCAGGGAACCACTCTTATCAGAGATGGGAGTTTGAAATGGTGAGCAAACACATGTTGATTTTCAGTATTTGCACCATTATCGCTTGCTCAGAGGTCCTGTTTTCCTTGCCCACTTTGTATGTCAGTAAGTAATCCTCTCTGGCATTGGGTCCCCCGTATCTGGATGCACAGAAGGAAGTCTGGTGGGGCCCGGCCAGGGCAAAATGCCCTTCAGGGCCTGCCCTGTAAAAGCAGCGAGCCCCTCTGTCAAGCTTGGGAATGCTTTAAAAGTGCATCATTGGCAAGCCCCACTAGAGAAATGCAGGATATAAGTGTGATAAAACCCAAGACATCAAGCTGGCTGTGGAGGGCTCCTTTGAAGTTCGCTAAGTGGATTATCAGTGGGAGGCTGATATGTATGTGTACAAACACACAGGCCATGTGGTAAATCAGGTTGGCCAGCCTGGCTCTGGGGACGCTGTGCCCGTCATTGCAGCAGTGAGGAAACCCTGAACCCCTGGCACATGCCAGGTTCCTTGGAGGCCGTCACCCAGCTAGCACTGTGCAGATTGCTCTCGGGTTCAGAGCGCCTTGTGCTTCATCTCGCTGTGGCGGTGAGCAGAGGAGGAAAGCAGGGCCCCAATTTGCATGAGGAAATAGTTGAGGGTGGGGGAAGCCCACGAGGCTGAGACACTGACCTTCCCTTGAGAGAGACCATATGGTGGCTTGGAGAGAGCGTGGTTTTTGCATTACACAGACTTGGTGTTAGAATCCTGGCTTTACTACCAGCTGTGTGATATTGGGTCGTTTGCTAAGCCTCTCTGACCCTCAAGTGGCACTTTAAAACATCAGATATTTCAAAGGGTTATTGTTAACAAGCACGGCATACACATGGCCACTTTGAGCAAATACTGGTTTCTTGTTCTGCTTTGGAGAAATCAGAATTATCATCATTTTTTTCCTGTCTAACTCCTCCCTCCCCATTATCAGCATTCCATCTTTCTTCCTCCTCCATTTAACTGGTAGACTTTAATGAGGCAGAAATCTGATGTCTGCAGGTAAGCCAGTTCCCAGTTTCCAGTGAAAATAAATGATCAGGCGCTACCAAAAACTAGTAGGCTGTTATCTACTGGATCCTTGGCAACCAAAAAAAAAAAAGGAGGAAACAAGGGCTAAACACAGGCATACACTGACTGTGTTCTGGTGTTTTTTAGACAGTTTACTCAGGAATCATGCACACACATCTTAGTTTCCAAAGTCAGTTATGGAACAAATTAAGTGCCATGAACTAGTTCCATTGTGTGAATTGGGGTTTTGAGCAACTCAGGGACCCAGTGTATCCCAAGCCCAGGCTTGGGTGATTTTTTTAAGGATCATCTTGTAGCTTGTGCCACTGCCCACGACTCTCAGTGGAGTGTCTTTATTTCAAACTTGGGTGCTCAGTGGCCCCAACCCCTGCAAGCTCCTTTGGGTCGACCTCAGGAAGATCATTTTCTGAGTTACTTTGTGTGGGAAGTGAAGGGGGAGTGATAAAATGTGTGAGGTGTACATGGAAAGAAGAGGATAAAGGGGCCTTTTCAGAAGGTGGACCAGAATAGACTCTTCATGGTTTTACTTCAGGCAGCACGGGGGCCTTTTCATGTTTCCCTCCCTTACTTTTCCTTATCCTCTCTTTCCTGCCCACTGCTTTTCCCTGTTTGTGTCTTAGGGACATTTGGTTTCAATCTCTCTCTCCACTGTTCTTCTGTTCCCCAGAATTTGCTGCAGGAGATCAGAGTGGAGAACTTGCTTTCTGAAGGTACAGGGACCTGTTTGAAGATGAATCATCCATCGAATTTTATCCTCTGCTTTACTATATCCCTGAAACAGGAATTTAGCCACATTTTCCTCTCTCATTTCCTCTCACTTCTTCACTTCCTTTACTGTTTCGCCTTCCACGCCTGTGCCCAGGGCTTTCTGTGCCTCATTTAGCCTGACTCTAAATGTAGCAGGTCCTGGGAGAGCTTGGACTGGGGCCCCAGGCCTGAGCCTACAGATCTACGTATGATATCCTCTAAATGACACTGGGTGAGTGCAGCTTCTGGTACCCTCTATACAGAATGGCTCTCAAGTATTAAGACTTTTGTTGGCAGTCCAAGCATCTTTTCTAAAGGTTCCTGAGGATGTGACCGCGTACTTTCTGTTAGCAAAGCACAAAGCAAATGACAACCCATTTTGAGTGAAAACAGCTCAAGTTTAGAAGTTGAATAAATACACGTTTATTTGTTTTTCGCAATCAATTTAAATGGTTTAAGAGGAACCGTTCTTCTGTACTGTTGGACATATTCCAAGACAATAAAGTGAGACGTTTTGGAATTTGAAAGCTGCAGGCAGTCAAAAAGGGTTTCGGCTTCAGTTGGCTCCTGTCATGGCCTTGGGGCCACACAAGGCTATCTAATTCCTACTTCTTAGGCATTTTACTTTTTTAACTGTGAATCTTACTTAAACCAGGATGTTGTTGACTGAAATGATGTCGTTAACATTTTCCATAGTACAAGGCACAAAAAGAACTAGGCTCATGACTAGTTGTTTTATTGACTAACATTGTTTCTGTTTGACTTTTGACTTTTTCAGTTTTCCAGAACTATGGGGACTTCCCATTGGGCACTCCTGGTCTTAGGCTGTCTCTTCACAGGTATGGATCTCAAGCCTTTCTGAGTTTGTTGTCGTAGGGGCAATCTGTTTTTTTTTTTTTCCCCTAAGTTCTGTGCTCTGGGGGTGTATTGCCTATATTCCTGAAAACAGTCCAAAAGAGTAAAAAGAAACAAGATGTTATCTAGAATGACTACACGCATTCAGTTCCCCTTGCTGTATGGTACGGGCACTAATGCCAAAAAGAATGTTCTCTGGTGGCAATTTTAGTCTGTGTGTCATCATGGCATTGACGCGCTGTTAGGAATAATAGTTTAAATTTGCCTGCCACTCTCTTCCATTTCCTGGATCATGGATTTCCAGGAGAGGTGGGTCAGAGAAATAAATTCAGGAATGCTCAAAGGAAACAAATAGAGGAAATTTTCATCCAGGAGATCATACCTGTCTTAAGTTATACCTGTCTTAAATGGAAGATGCTTTAATTGCTGCAAAATCTTTGAGTCACCTTTGGCCTTGAAACTGAATTACTGACTATCTCACGCTTGGGGAAGCTCACTAACTTTTCCACCAGCAGGATGCCAGCAGGGCCACGTGTTGAAATATTTACTGGGCTTTGTTAGTTTTCATCAAGATAATCATGAATTGCAGATGCTCACCATGACACCAGTGTTTTTCTAGTCTGAGGAGTTAACTTAAGCCTATTAGTCTCTTAAGGTCTCACCTGGATGGATATGGCAACATTGAACATGATCAGTGATTTAGGAGTTCTGAAGTCCACTCTGTATTCCTCACCTGCAGAACAGTAGGGACTCGGGTACACTTTCCACGTCCCTCTTAACAAGCTGACCAGTCAGAGTGGACACATGCTGAAGCTGGGTGAACTCCCGCACCAGGCTTAGAAGGGGATTAGTGATCTTGAGTGCATAATTTAGTCATGCTATCTCTTCCAGTTTTATAGACAGGGGAAGCTGAACTGACATTTAGGTTCTAAGATGAACTCAAGAGTTTTCACTCTTGGGCTTGACTTATTCTGTTTGAACTGAAATCCACATCCTCCTGCTTTGGTTTCTGGAAGTCATTAGAGAGGAGGCACGCCAGAGTATTGTGAGAAACGGAAGATTCGTGCTTCTCGAGCACAAATCTGCCTTGTGCTTTGTGCAGCCCGTCTCTCTGTCCATAGGGAACGCAGGCAGTAAAGAGCCCACATGAGCTTGAGCTTATGCCATCTTGCGCTATTTCGTGGTCACACATACGAGTCTAAGATATGGAACTGGAGTGAGAAGTCCTCTGTCCCTTGGAGTGTGTGGAGGGGTGAGCCCAGCAGGGGCTGGACAGGGCTATTGAGCGTTTGGAGCGTTTGCTGATCTCAGCAGATGGGGTGCTGTTCATAATAGGGGGCCTTTCATGGGCATCCAGGCTAACGAATTTTTGCGTAGACATGGTCATTGTTCACAGAAGCTGCTCTGGGTGAGCTCGTCCTTTCGGGCTGCATCCTGTTCAGAGCGTGTTTCCTTTTACAGGGCCGAGTGTAATCCTCTGCCAGCTTTCATTACCCTCCATCCTGCCCAGTGAAAATGAGAGAGTTGTGCAGCTGAATTCATCCTTTTCTCTGAGATGCTCTGGGGAGAGTGAAGTGAGCTGGCAGTACCCCATGTCTGAGGAAGAGTACGCCGACGTGGAAATCAGAAACGAGGAGAACAACAGTACCCGTTTTGTGACAGTATTGGAAGTGGTCAGCGCCTCGGCGGCCCACACTGGGCTGTACACTTGCTATTACAACCACACGCAGATGGACGAGAACGAGCTCGAGGGCAGCCACATTTACATTTACGTGCCAGGTGAGGTGCCTGGGCCCCCCTGGACCAGGCTCGTCCTGTCTTGCCGTTAATGGTATGAAAGTTTTTAGAAGTATAAAAATGATAAATATTTATCAGAGAAAATGTGAAAACTACAAACACACAAGCTTAAATCAAGATGATTTGTCCTGTCATCATCCAGAAATGTTCATTGTTAACATTTTAGAACTGTATTAAGTTTTGAAAACCATTTCATGGTGGCATCATTTATTAGCATTGTGAGGAAAATCTGAAATGTACTCATTTCTATTCTTTTTGATCAAGTTCAGCAAATACTTACTTGGATATACTGGGTATCAGGCACTGCTAAGTGTTGGGGACACAAAAATTAGTTAGATAAGCCTTATCTTGGAGTGGCTTATAGTTCATTATAATGGCTTCCAAATAACCGTGATATTTTTCAGATTCAAACATATATGAGGCATGCCTCGGAGAGATTGTGGGTTTGGTTCCCTACTCCCAACATAAAGTGAATATTGCAAGAAATTAGGTCATACAAATTTTTATTTTTGGTTTTCTAGTGCATTGGATGTTTACACTTCTGTAGCCTTTTATTTTTTTCGGCCATGTCATGTGGCATGCAGGATCTTAGTTCCCCGACCAAGGGATCAAACCTGTGCCTCCTGGATTGGGAGCATAGAGACTTTACCACTGGGCCACCAGAGAAGTCTCACATTGTAGCCTGTTAAGTGTGCAATAGCATTATGTCTTAAAAAGCAATGTACATACCTTAATTTTAAAATATTTTATTGCTTAAAATACTGACCGTCATCTGAGCCTCCAGTGAGTTGTAATCTTTTTACAGTAGTAGCATCAGAGATCACCAATCACAGATCACTGTAACAAATGTAATGATAATGAAAACATTTGCAGTATTACAAGATTTACCCATATTTGACATAGAGTGAGCAAATGCTGTTGGGAAAATGGCACCAATAGATTTTCTTGATGCAACGTTCACAAACTTTCAATTTATGAAAAATCCAGTATCCGTGAAGCACAATATAGCAAAGTGCAGTAAACCAAGGTGTGCCTGTATTTAACCTTGATGAGTTGGAATGGATTTTTTTCTTTCTAATAAAAATTTTGGTCAGTGTTGTGTTTTGTCCTCCAAGAAGCAAATGCCAGGATAGGAGTAAAGTGGAGTTAAATATGCAAGGGTTATATTAAAGGAGAGGGTTATGAGAGAAGGGCTTCCCTGGTGCTCAGATGGTAAAGTGTGGGAGACCTGGGTTTGATCTCTGAGTCGGGAAGATCCCCTGGAGAAGGAAATGGCAACCCACTCCAGTACTCTGGCCTGGAAAATTCCATGGATGGAGGAGCCTGGTAGGCTGCAGTTCATGGGGTTGCAAAGAGTTGGACACGACTGAGCAACTTCACTGGTTCACTGGTTATGAGAGAAAATGAGGAGGGATCCTGCAGAGGCTGGGAGAGTTGTCTGCCTGCAGTGCAAGTGTGACCCTGAATGAAGGAGAGAGGGAAGGAAGGTGGACTAGACCTCTGTGTAAAGACGACTGGGAGTCCTCCAGTCTAAGGAGACCCGGTTCCACACAGTCTTTGTCTGGAAACATCTCTGGAGGGCACGGCTTAAGGTTGGGATGGATTTCAGAGTCAGGCAGAATGTGTGGTGCTTTCTGGCAGCAGCCACCCTAATCAGCTAGACTTACCCATGAGCTTGAGATGCAAGCTCAGGCATCTTATTTGCTTTGCCATCCACCTAGCATTCTCTGGGCATTCCTTTGTAATGATCTATGTTTATCTCTGTACCTGTGTCTATATCTGTGAAAAATGAAAGTCACTCAGTCGTGTCCGACTCTTTGCGACCCCATGGACTGTAGCCCGCCAGGCTCCTCTGTCCATGGAATTCTCTAGGCAAGAATACTGGAGTGGGTTGCCCTTCCCTTCTCCACAGGGTCTTCCCAACCCAGGGATAGAACCTGGATCTTGCATTGCATAAGTGGTACTTGATGGTAGAGAAGACTTGAACTTTAAAGGAAACTCTGGCTGATGTGTTATAGATCAAATTGTATACTTTAACCTGAAGTTATTTTGTGGTTTTGTTTCTTGGAATCTTTGCTAATAGAGTTCAGGAATTTGGAACTCTAAAAACAAATTCAAGTCATGGCAATTTTAGTATATAGATGGTTGAATTAAAGGGGAATACAATTAGAATTTTGGTCTTGTCTTATTTAATCACTAAGTTGTGTCTCTTTTGCGGCCCTATGGATGGTAATCCGCCAGGCTCTGTCCATGGGATTTTCCGGGAAAGAATACTGGAGTGCATTGCCACTTCCTTCTCCAGGGGATCTTCCCAAACCAGGGATTGAACCCACATCTCCTGCGTTGGCAGGCAGATTCTTTACTGCTGAGTCACATAAGAAGCCCCCAAACTAGAGTACTTGGCTTCAATAAACAAGCATATAAACCATTTATAGCTCTTGTCATCTGTATTGTTTTAGCAGACATTGAGTGAGGGAGTTTCAGAAATATATCTTCCTACCTTTCTGCTTTTTCAAGTTTTAAAAATTGGCTCCTTGGGACTTTCCTGGAGGTCTATTGGTTAATACTGCGAGCTTCCACTTCTGGGGGCCTGGGTTTGATCCTTGGTCAGGGAACTAAATCCCTTATCTGCATGGAACAGCCAAAAAAAAGTTTAAAATTGGCACTTTTCTCTGCCTTCTATAACTATGGATCAAACCCTCTTCACTTCTATTCTGCCTTTCTCATCTGTATCAACTTTCTTTCCTAACAATTAAAAACAAGTTGTTTCAAAAGGGATAAATATTTAGTATGTCACCCATTGTCATTCTCACATAAATGCCCCCCTGGTTTGAAGACAGTGGTAGGAAGGTGGGTTTGTTAAACTGAGTCTTGATCTGTCTAAGATTGTCCAGAGATTTTTCCTATTCCTCCCTTGCCCCAGCACAAACATCATCCGGCCAGGCTCTGCATTGCTAGAGATTTTGTTTGCAATTATCTAGAGTTGTGTATCCTTTGTGAAACCAATGCTGGAAACTCTCAGTACTTATTACCAAGTGGTTTAAATAGCTGGTTTTCTTTTGAAAAGAAAATTCCCAGGCTGTAGCATTACACATTTTATTTATTATTTGAGAGGTTATTTTTTAAGTAGATTTCTGTACTACTTTTCCAGTAATACAGCTATAGTTATAGGTGTTGTAAAAAGCCTTTCATAATTCAAAACTTATGAGTATTTTCTCATGTTTTGAGCAGACTTGATTTTTTTCAGACTTGATTATTTTAATATCCATTTTGTTTTGTGTTTTGTAGTTTAAATTTTGACCTCCATTTCTGACAATATTCATATTTGTTTTCATATTTTTTAAGAAGGCACGGGCAATTTGGTATTGTTCATACTTTAAAAAATCACCTTCTAGCTGTTAGGATGACAAATGTCAGTGGGGTGACACTTCTGGATCTATGAGTAAAGGTAAAACTCATGCCTAATATGACTAATGCCAAAGAAGTAATTTTTCTGCATATCTGTGAGAAGGTGAAATTAATCCTTAATGTGCTTTTCATTTTTTTTCCCCAAATGTCAGACCCAGATGTAGCCTTCGTACCTCTAGGAATGACAGATTCCTTGGTCATCGTGGAGGACGAAGATTCGGTCATCATCCCATGCCGCACGACTGATCCTGAGACTCCGGTGACCTTACTTAGCAGTGAGGGGATAGTGCATGCCTCCTATAACAGCAGACAAGGCTTTAAAGGAACCTTCAGTGTTGGACTCTATATCTGTGAGGCCACGGTCAGAGGGAAGAAGTTCCAGACCATTCCATTCAATGTTTATGCTTACACAGGTACTTGTGCCCTCTCTTACCTTCTGTAAATAAGAGGTATAGGCAAAGTCATCAGATGCATGTAGAATTTTCTTTTAAAATCCTAGTCCCTAGTGATGGAGCCCCCGAACTCTGATATGGGGACTTGGCATTAACCTCCTAAAGGTGGGTTAACCCCACCTTGAACCTACAACGTTAAGCTGATCTTTGTGGCTGTGATAATATGAAGCTTGGCATTACCAAAGGCAAAATCTTTCCTATCCACGTATGATCTCATGTTTCATCAGTTAACTTCAGTATACTGTAAGGAAATATTTTTTTCTTGCATAAGCCTCTTACTGTTTTAGTCACATTCCTGACTACAAAGGCCGTTAACTACAAACACACACCTGTGGGGATTGGACTTCTAGGTTAATTTTAATAACTTCAGAAAAGTGATTTTGAGAAAAGCTGGTAGCTGTCGACTTCATCCCTTTGATGTGAGTGGTTAATGCAAGTGGGAATGTATAAACCACGCTTGGGCCAACACATTTATAGAGCACTTACATGCAGGTATGGTGTTAGTGAGAGTATGCCTTGTGAAGGGCTTATTTTATGCCAGACTCCATGCTAGGTTCTAGAAATGCTGAGAATAACTGGGAAGCAGAATTGGAGAGAAGAGGAGAATAAATAAATGATGGGATAGGAGCTAGTGGCTAGGAAAGTGAAGTCAGTAAAGCCTTGATCTGTCAATAAAAGTGATTGCAGTCATAATGTACCCAAATGCTTGAGGATGAGAATGTGGTCGTCTGGCAAATGGAATTTATTATTACTATTGTTATTGTTTTGCATGTGTGTATATGTATATATGTGTATGTGTTTTCAGTTCAGTTCAGTTCATTTGCTCAGTCGTGTCCAACTCTTTGCCACCCCATGAATCGCAGCACGTCAGGCCTCCCTATTCATCACCAACTCCTGGAGTTTACCCAAACTCATGTCCATCGAGTCAGTGATGCCATCCAGCCATCTCATCCTCTGTCATTCCCTTCTTCTCCTGCCCCCAATCCTTCCCAGCATTAGGGTCAACTCTTTGCATGAGGTGGCCAAAGTACTGGAGTTTCAGCTGCAACATCAGTCCTTCCAATAAGCACCCAGGAGTGATCTCCTTTAGGATGGAGTACTTTATACCAAATTATGTATGTCAGTGCAGATCAAGGCTTCTGAGATTTTCAAAATTTGTCTTGATCAAAGTTGTTTGCAAATTATTTTTCAGAATCTTCCTGAAAAAATTCAAACCTGGTAAGATCCTGACTATACTTTAGATATTTAGGTTCTTGTGTTTATTCTTTTTTTAAATAGCAACATCAAAACTTGATCTGGAAATGGAATCTCCTAAGACTGTATATAAGGCAGGCGAATCAATTGTGGTCACCTGCACTGTCTTTAACAACGAGGTGGTTGACTTTCAATGGACTTACCCTGGACAAATGGTAAGTACCCTTAAGGCCCCTGGTGGCAGGGAGTGGATCACAGTAGGGCTTCAAAGACCTGTCGTTCATGGGGCAAGACACTGACCTCCTCTTGACCTTAGCTTTCCATCTCTGATACACATTCTGACAAGAGGACGCTGTGGCTCTTAGAGCAGTGGGAGAGTCTGAGATGATGATAGCTGAACCAAGTCCTTCAGAAGGCATAGAGATTTCACACTGAGTGCTCTTTTTTCATCAGATAGGCAGGTTATATGGCTACAAGATAATGACCAAAAAATTAGCAAAGCAAAACACAAATGAACTTTAAAACTTTCTGATTGGTGAAAGTCATGAATTCTCCTTTTCTTGGCTCCNCTTCAGAAGGCATAGAGATTTCACACTGAGTGCTCTTTTTTCATCAGATAGGCAGGTTATATGGCTACAAGATAATGACCAAAAAATTAGCAAAGCAAAACACAAATGAACTTTAAAACTTTCTGATTGGTGAAAGTCATGAATTCTCCTTTTCTTGGCTCCCATGCCTTTGAGTTTTGAGGCATTGGATAATGTTGTTTGCCTGCTTCCCTGCCATGGGATGCCCATGATACTCTGCTTCTTGCCTGCCTTGTCTTGCCTTTGTCTTAATATGAGCCAGGTCTTAATCTTTTCATTGTGGCATGCAAACTCTCAGTTGTAGCATGTGGGATCTAGTTCCCTGACCAGGATCCAGCCTGGGCCCCCTGCATTGGGAGCACGGAGTCTTAGCCATTGGACCACAGGGAGATTCCTTTATANTCTTTGTATTGTATATTTTTAGATAGACTGAGGTTTGTGTGTGTCTTATGACCCCAAACAAGAGTCAATATAGAAAATTTAGCAATCAGAAATAAGAGATACTGGAAATCAGGTACATTTCATGATAATGTTGCAATACAATAATAGTATGTTGGTAAGTATGTAACAATGAAATGAGAAGAAAGAACTGAAAAAATCTCTGCTCCCAATGAAAGACATGTTCCTGGGTTCGGAAAGGGGTGCAGGAAAGAAAGTAAAATTGGACCCACTTGGGTTTCATATATATTCCTTGATATCCATCACCCATATTACAAGTAGACATGTATGGTGATTCCATTTCCAGGGCAGTTATCACATATGCCTACATGAAACACATCATTGGCTTAATTTGAAACACATTTGCCCCAGTGAGGCTTTGATGGGAAATAAGAGTCGTGTCTGAGTACATTTGGTTAGGAGAGAACGTACAGTGGATCGTTTGGATCCTTGCTCTCTGCGGAGCTGTAGACTGTTGTCATCTCTTAACTAGTGGTGGAGTTTTGTGTAAGTCACCATTCAGCCTCAGTTTCCTCATCTATAATGTAGGGTTAATAATACTGTATGTCCTTCAGGACGAGGAACTGGATGATATTTTGAGGTTTCTTGCAGCTTTAAGACCTGATTAGAATCCAAGAGCAGAAGATCCCTCTTGAAGGGCCCAGCTAATCCAGCCCTGCATCTTTGTCAGAAACCTTCCTCAGGAGACAAAATCCTCTATTTCAAGCCTTCAGGAAAGAGGAGAAGATAGAACCTCTGCCATTAGTTCACTTAGTGTCAGGATTTGCTTCCTTCTTTCTGAACTGAATTCCATGCGTAACTGAGAAGCAACATCTGGGAAAATGGAATGTGGCTACCTCTGTGGAATAGTGAGAGAGATAGAAGTGGGATACTGATCTGGAAGGCTTTCTAAAGACACGAAATGTAGGAACACAGAGACGTGGCCAGTGTCTAACTTTCTACTAGGCTGTGAGGCCGGAGAGAAATAGGGTGATCCCAGCGTAGCCAACACTTGAGACACCCAGGGTTGTCTGCAAGCTACCATCAGTAGCGATGGTGGTTGTCCGCAGAGCAGTTCAGGAGAGCTGGCTCTTAAGGTGTTCTTTGATTTCCTCCAGCACATCTTCTTCTGGTCCCCATAACAGGCCAGGCAATGTAAGGATGCACACGGTAGAGGGGGGTCTGGTTCCCTAAGTCTCGTGGATTCGCAGCTTCCTTGGCTGGACAAGTGCAAAAAGTGAATGATGGCAGACTGTCTGGTCACTGGCAGCCAGGGGTGCTTAGGGGGCTCTAAAGAAATCCATTCCAGAAGTGTTCAGTTTGGTGCGGCAGAGGGAAGGCCAGCCCCGTGTGCTCATCACATCTCCCAGCGTCCAGCGTCTTGGCTAGAAGACTTGACGTTTGCAGGCTGTTTTGGAGCCTCTGAAGTGCTTTCAGGTAGATTACTTCATGTAATTAATTCTCAAAATGACACTGCGCCTTGCATACAGTTATCCCATGGTGTACCCATAAGGGACCTGAGGCTTGGAGAGTTTCAGTAATGCCCCAGGTCTCCTCCTTCCATGACCAGCGCTCTTCCTCTTACCCTGCTTGCTCTTCCACACTGTTGTAAAGGACAGTCAGATGGGCAAATACTTTATTGATGCAAACACACGACGAAATGTCATTTATCATCCATGTAAGCAATCTTTTGGAGAAGCTTCTCTTTAATGAGGTATGAGAGCATATGTTCCTCTATTTTTTTTTTAAGATGCATCTTGCACTTTAAAAACATTCACACCTAAAGACAGTGCATTGTAAGAAACCTCACTCCTCTCCTGTCCTCGTATGCGTTGGTACCCCTGCCTCCCTACCCAAAGGAATACTTTTATTAGTTTCGTAGGAAGGTTTCTTATGAAACCTTCCAGAGTTTTTTAAGCAAATACAAGCAAGCAGGAGTTTTATACCCCAGTGACCTCTCTGTATTAATACAGAGACAGTGTCTTTATTATTTCTTCCAAGGTTGTTACAGTATATTTGGCTGAATCACTCATATGATGGATATTAAGAGGAATCAAGTATTTATTTTTATTTTGTATTGGAGTATAGTTGTTTAACACTGTTGACAAGTATTTTTTTCTTAAACATAAAAATCCAGGATTCAAATGAAAGGATAGCTGGTAGGATTTGTTCTTTCCCATTTAGAAGTCAGGCCTTAGCAGAGCTAACTGCTCTTGTAGCCACATAAGCCATTGCTCATCTCTGGTCTTCTGTTTAAGAATGAAATGTCTACAACTCAGACCTTCAGTGCATAAATAGTATAAGGAAAATCACAGGAAAGTGATCATATGGACAAGATATTTTTTAACAACATTTGAATTGAAAATGGTAATTGCTTAACGATTGGAATTTATTGGGCTACTCCTTGCTGAAACACAGTCCTTTTCTTTTAAGTTATCGAAGCAAATTAAAGCTGATCCGAGCAAAGGAAGAAGACAGCGGCCATTATACTATTGTAGTTCAAAATGAAGATGATGTGAAGAGCTATACTTTTGAACTCTTGACTCAAGGTTTGTAAGAGCCAGATAAAGATAACTCCAGCTTGGTGGGTGGGTGACTGAGTCTCCCGAGGAGAGCCTAGCCCTGTCCCCACAGATCATGGAGGGAAAAGCAACCCTTTTGGGAGAAGCAGGGGGTGTGGGTGTCAGGTGTAGCTCTGTTGGACTTATGAATTTACATAATTCTGGAAGGTTCCAGGCTAGTCTGGAACTGTCTGACTTGGAATTCCTAGGCTTCAATCGCTTCCTTACCACGTATTGCTCAATTAGGTACCTCCAGTTCTGGAAAGAGTGAAATGATATGTTTTGGCCCAGATGACATTAGGTTGTTCCAGAGTGTTTTGGCTTTTTGTGCCTAGCTTTCTTTATAGACCTCTATAGACACCCCTCCCAGAACGGAGTGCCCAAGTCTGTTCATATTCCAGTTAAGCACCTATTCACTGAGTACCTACCATGGGCCATGTACTGTCCTAGGTAAGCTTATTTGACCCTCACAGTCAATCTGTGATACAAGTATTAGCATATTTCTAACATTTGATCACTGGTTACAAAAAAGAATCTTTAAAATGTAATAATATGGCACTTTGGTAAATGCTGCTTTAGGCCCTACCATTTAGATGAATCTATAAGCTGATTTCCAATCTATAATATAATTCTAAGAGCCTCTTTGTCTTTCAAGTCAAATCAACACAGGGGCTTTTTGCTTTCTTTACACCAGATTTAAAACACCACAGGGCGCAAATGCCTTAAGCATGCTCTTAACCAGTGGGATCTGTGCAAACTGGAGTGTTATTATGCACATGACTGGTCTCAGCTCCCTGTTGGGTGGTTGGTTGATTTATAGGTTCAGATGTTATGTGGACAAGTTTTGAACTCATATTCCACTTGGTAGTTCCCCAGAGTTCTGGTATGCCAGCCATGCAGTTCTGATTTCTTTTCGCCTCCTGCAGTTCCGTCCTCCATACTGGACTTGGTTGACGACCACCATGGCTCTAATGGGGGCCAGACTGTGAGATGCACAGCCGAAGGGACCCCTCTTCCTGACATCGAGTGGATGGTTTGCAAGGATATTAAGAAGTATGGAACACATTCCTTTCTCTTTTGTGGTCAGGATGTTTCTACCTTAGCACAAGGACCCTCAAATGCATTTTATTTCTTTGGCTGGCTCTGTTTTTAGAATTTGTGATTCTTATTTGGCCTAGATCTCATAAACTACAAGATAGGGTTATAAACATGGACCTTGTGTGTGTGTATGCATGTGTAGGTATGTGCGTGTGCTTTTGTGTTCATGAATAGCTGTAAGGAGAAGGCCTACAGCCTTCGGCATATTCTCAAAGGGTCTCTAATCTGAAAAGAGCATGAATTTAAAGACCTGCTCTAAGAGGATCTTTCCTACCCTGGCCCACATTTTCATCTCTCATTTTGTCTTTGATGAACTTTATTTGATGGCTAGACTGGAGTGTGAACATGCATGAAGATACTGCCCCAGGGGCTTCTCTCTACCTGCTGTGTGGTGGGAGGTAACTCGCCAGTTCCTCCTTCACTACTCATTCCTCGACCTTCTCCAGTGGGCGTCTCCAGAGTCCAATGTGCTCGCACTCCTTCCCGGGGTGCCTGCTATGCTCCGAAGCCTCTGAGCTTTTCTTGAAGGCTGAGACTCCTCCCCACAGCACCCCAGGCCAAAAGGCACTGGACTTGGATCTAGACTGAGGCTGGATTCTAGGTCCAATCCTAGTTACACCTGAGGGGGTCCCCACAGCGTGGGTGGAGAAAAGGGAGGGCATCAAGCCTTTTTTGGAGGGGTGGGACATTGGGATACTTAAAACATTCTTGAAGTCCAGTTTGCTCAGGGGTTCAAGGCTTGTGTCTGGTAGTTCTGTTGCATTGAACTTGTTTATCTCTGCCTTGCCTTCATAAACAGTTAACTTAAAACATTTTTTTAAAATTTATTTGGCTGCACTGGGTCATGTGCATGTGGCATGCAGGATCTTTAGATGCCAGCTCTTAGTTGGGGCATGTGGGATCTAGTTCCTTAACCAGGGATCAAACCCAGGCCTCCTGCGTTGGGAACTCAGAGTCTTAGCCACTGGACCCACAGGCAAGTCCCAACAGTTAACTTTTAATTACCCACATGTAGGTTATTCTCTCAAGAAGAACAAGTTTTAAGGTTAATCTGCACCTAAAATATCAATCTGTAGCCTTGCAAATGCAGACAGCGTCAGCCCTGCTTGCTGTCTTAAATGATTCTCACCGCTCCACCCGCATGACTCCCCACAATGGGCTCTGTATCTATGCCTTTTACTCTCTCCAGATGTAACAATGACACTTCATGGACAATTTTGGCCAACAACATTTCAAACATCAACACCGAGGTCCACCCCCGAGACAGGAGCACAGTGGAAGGCCAGGTGACGTTTGCCAAAGTGGAGGAGACCATTGCAGTTCGGTGTCTGGCCAAGAACCTCCTCGGGGTGGGAAGCCGAGAGCTGAAGCTGGTGGCTCCCAGTGAGTAGCTCATGGGTCAGGACAACTAAGTCTTCAGCTGAGCCCTTCCTTCCTTCCTTCGGCGGGACTTTGAATCCCAGATGGGATCCTATAGGACTGAAGATCCAGATGCTTTTAAAGGGCCTTCTCTGTGCATCTGTGTAGAAGCCTTGTCTTTTAGTTTCAGATCTCAAACTGCTTGTTTCTGAGGCCCCTTGGTATTTTGTTTGTCTGTAAGCGTATAGCTGTAGCTAGTCTCTTTGGTCTGGCGTGGTGTTGGAGGATGGGAAAGAAGGATCTTCTGCCTTCTTGCTCCTTGTAACAGTTGAGACAGATTGACTTCTTAAAAAAGAAAAAAATTAGTGAAGCCAAAAGCAATATAAGTATACAGTAACCTTTCAAAATACACTGCACCTAAGTTTCTGAACTAATGGCATCGCTCAGCCTCATTTATCAGTCTTTATATTCCAGTTCACACTTTTGGAGAAAGAATTGTGTTCCCAACCAAATTTTGTCCCTTGCCCGTCCAAGGGAAGAGTTGGGGTAGTTTCATGCATGTAGATAATTGAGAGATGATCTTGTCCGTTCCCCAAATGAGCCAGGCAGCCCTTATGCTTCTCCACCAGTAGAGAGAGATTTCCAGCCCAGAAATGGCCACCCTGCCTTCCTGCCCTCCTGCGAATTTGTGCGAATTCTCCACCGTGCCCCATCTCTTGTCCTCTAGCCCTGCGCTCTGAGCTCACTGTGGCGGCTGCAGTCCTGGTGTTGTTGGTGATTGTGATCATCTCACTTATTGTCCTGGTCGTCATTTGGAAACAGGTAGATATCTTTTTAAAGAACTGAAAATCCTTATTGATACGAACAAGAAGAGCAACGTAGCTCAGTGCTTGGCACACAGAAGGAGCTCAGTAACTAGGTGATGAGTGAATGTTGTTGAATCCTTCCATGTCAGTCACTTTGCTGCTGTGGTTAAGCTTTGGTATCTTCGGACGTTGGTAATTCACCAGTTAACCTGTCCTCGTCATTTACAGAAACCAAGGTACGAAATCCGTTGGAGGGTCATTGAATCAATCAGCCCTGATGGACATGAATACATTTATGTGGACCCAATGCAGCTGCCTTATGACTCGAGATGGGAGTTTCCAAGAGATGGACTCGTGCTTGGTAAGCTCCTGCCCTGCTGGGTGATCTCCCAGGACTCCTTTTGCTTAATCCACAACTTTACTCTTTACAGGCCTGTGGAGGAAGAAAGGATCTGAACCTGTGCTTAGTAAGAGTGAGGCATTAGAAATTGGCTTTTTTGGAAATATTTTTCTGCCTTTGAAAGTGAGTCAATCGGATCACTGTGATGATTTTTTTTTTTTAAACCTCCTTCCATAGCAAATTACAGGTTAAGAAAATTTTACAAAGGAAGAAGCGGCTATAGGGAGATACCTATCAGAGTAGCTTTGTTTTGGAAATGATACCCATTGGAAATGAGATGAATTTCTGTGATGAAAAAGGAACAGATGACAAATGGATGAAGACAATCCAAAAATATGTTTTGATCCAGTACCTTCTGAGGATGTAGTAGATACTTCTTTAAAAATAGAATGTAAAAATATAAGTTTTTACATTTTAAAGCAAAACTTTTCAAATATTTCAGTCTTGGGTTGAGACCAAGTACAGGAAACTTTAGTCAAGAGATTTTTTTTTTTTTTTAAGTTACATTAAATGAATGAAAACAGGACAAAGACAAATGAAGGTGAGAGCTAGAAGTTGTGTCATCGTGAATATTCTAACAGTAGGTACTTTGGAGGACGCCGAAGGCATTTTTAAATTATCTACTTGTCTCATTCCAGAAAGCAGCCAAATTAGGTCTTCCTAGAAAGTTACTTAAACTGAGATCAAACAAGACACCCTAGCCTCTCTCTATGTCTGAGAACTAAGCTTGTTTTATTATATTTTCTCCCTTGTTTTACAAAAGGTGAGGAGCTTAGGGAAGTTAACAAGTAATAAAATATGGAGAAAAGGGGCAACATTCGTTGCTAAGAGGTGTGCCTGTGTCTCTCTGCTTCTGTGTATTGTCGAGGTGCTGGGGAAGTGGTACCTTTGCAGGAATAAGTTCCAGTCAGGCAGACGTGCAGTCAGCTATGGGCTCTCAGTGCCTGTTAGGAGCCAAGTCTTCCCCTGGTTTGATGGAGTCGTCTGTTTTAGACTACACACTCTTTGAGAGTGGGCACAACATGGGAAGGAATACTTAGGGAGTTTGGGATGGACACCTGCACACTGATATTTTAAAATGGGTAACCAACAAGGACCACTGTAGAACGCAGGGAGCTCTGCTCAATGTTATGTGGCAGCCTGGATGGGAGGGGAGTTTGGGGGGAAAACGGACACATGTATAGGTATGCCTGAGCCAGTCCCTTCTCTGTTCTCCTGAAACTTTCACAACATTGTTAATTGGCTATACCCCAATACAAAATAAAAAGTTAAAAAAAAAAAAGTGGGCACAATAGCCTCCGTATCTCCCGACACGTAGCAACGTGTTGTGCTCCTGGGCATGTTTAGCCTTCTCTCTTCCTGGTCTTCCTAACAGACAACAAGAGGGCCAGCCTGGAGTTGGCTTCATCACTGCTTGGAATCAATAATGGCCTGAACAGGGAAGTGTTTCCAGAGGAGCAGCTTCTCTGGTGGCTCAGATGGTAAAGCGTCTCCCTGCAGTGTGGGANTGTTTAGCCTTCTCTCTTCCTGGTCTTCCTAACAGACAACAAGAGGGCCAGCCTGGAGTTGGCTTCATCACTGCTTGGAATCAATAATGGCCTGAACAGGGAAGTGTTTCCAGAGGAGCAGCTTCTCTGGTGGCTCAGATGGTAAAGCGTCTCCCTGCAGTGTGGGAGACCTGGGTTCAATCCCTGGCTCAGGAAAATCCCCTGGAGAAGGAAATGGCAACCCACTCCAGTACCCTTGCCTGGACAATCCCAAGGACAGAGGAGCCTGGTAGGCTGTAGTCCACGGGGCCGCAAAGGGTCAGACAAGACTGCGCCACTTCATGTTCACTTTCACTTTCAGTGGAGAAAGGGTTTTTGATGCAAAAGATGCCCCTGTTTACATGGTGGAAAACAGAAGGGTAGAGAGCCAGGAGGCTTGGGCCAGAGCCACAGAGAACACATGCCGTAGAGCCCAGGCTTTGGCTCAGCTCTTCAGCCGGTAGATGAGTGCTCACACTAGGGAGGGCTGCACCTCCTTTCTTCCCGTCTGTGTTTTTCCTTTCCTTTGCAAATGTTATGTGACAAAAGCAATTATACTAATTTCCTTCCCTGTGGGCTCAATTCTGGTTTTGACATGATGACTTGGAGGAGTTATTATGCTTTCTCCATATGGGAAAAACACCATCCAGCTGTGCACCCATGATCGCTGGCCGTGGTATATGAATCAGATGAGATGCCTGATTCTGTGTGTGTTGATGGTTCTGGTTGAACACAGGTCGGATCCTGGGGTCTGGTGCGTTTGGGAAAGTGGTTGAAGGAACTGCCTATGGATTAAGTCGGTCTCAACCTGTCATGAAAGTAGCAGTGAAGATGCTAAAACGTGAGTGCCCCTTTTCTGGAGATTTCTTGAACATGGAGATGTTAAACTCAAAAATCACACAGCCAGTAAATGTCAAATTTAGGACTAGATCTTAGTTCTTTCAACTCGAGGTTTTTGTGTATTTAGACTCTTGTCAGTGAGGTTTATTTAGAGCATTCTTGTCACTTATATGTTGGAAAATCAAGAGTTATTTTAGTAACTTCTTTTTATTCTGCAGACTTGGGATAAGTGTGTAGACTGAGTTACTAACATTTCCCTTTGAGACTGTTGGTAAATAAAATGATAGCTAGTTGTAGGGTTAGCCGTACTTTTGGCTTTTTCTGGGAAATAAATAATTCAGTTGAACTGATGTATGATTTATTTCTTCAACAGCCACAGCCAGATCCAGTGAAAAACAAGCTCTCATGTCTGAACTGAAGATAATGACCCACCTGGGGCCGCATTTAAACATCGTGAACTTGCTGGGCGCCTGCACCAAGTCAGGTAGGCTTGGTTACCCGAGAGTGAGAATTTTCCTAGAACACCTACCACTGTGAAGACTGTCCAGGCTCTTTAGTCCCCAACGCTGTACCTCCAGACATGCCAGCAGATGGCAGTGTGTTGAGTGGGGTTGTGGACTGAGTTCCGCTGAGGGAAGCACCCTGTTCTTGAGCAGCGTCTCTTACCACTCTAGATACAGTAATTGGCTTCTCTGTTCTTCATGCTCATCTCCAACTGGTTTTGGACCCCACAGGCCCCATTTACATCATCACTGAGTACTGCTTCTATGGGGATTTGGTCAACTATTTGCATAAGAATAGGGACAGCTTCCTGAGCCACCACCCAGAGAAGCCAAAGAAAGAGCTGGACATTTTTGGATTGAACCCGGCTGATGAAAGCACGAGGAGGTATGTGCAGAGACAGACGCTGCTGTGGATCACTGTCTTAGGCGTGCGTGCATGCTCAGTCGCTTCAGCCGTGTCCGACTCTTTTGGACCCCATGGACTGCAGTCCATCAGTCATGGGATTTTCCAGGCAAAGAAACTGGAGTGGGTTGCCATTTCCTCCTCCAGGGAGGAAATGTCTTATGCGCCTCACCAGTGGAGACAACCCATGTCCTGATGGAGGTCATGTCCGCAGAGTCAGGGCCAGGAGGTAGCAAGACTTGAAGTCAACTACCCTGCTCCGTCACCTGTGACATGGTGCTGAGAGATACCCCCATGTCTGTAGGTGTTTTAGACAGGATATCATGTTGGGGAAAGCTTTGCTGATAGGTTTGAATGAGAGGAAGAGTCAAAATCATCCTGGGAGCCAGTTGCTCTTTATGTGTGGTCCACTTCAGACTTCCAGTTGTATCTCTGGCCAGGGAAGCCTCAGTGCTCATATCTTGTGAGAAACTGTCTGAGGATTTACAAGTGTGAGACACTGGTCCTTGCTGAACCCGGGCATACCAGTCAGGCCAATGAAGTGATGATTGCACTATAGATATCTAAAGTGACTGAAAAGATCGCTGTAGATATGACGTTCTGCAAGATCAGAATGTATGTGAATTCACTTCATATTAAATTACTCGATAGATACCAAATTGGTATTAAATTTATTGAGTAGAAGGAATCATCTGTCCAAGCCACTTGGCCACGTGGTGAAGCTTTCTTGCCTGTGAACTGAAAAATAGAATAAAGACAGAGTTGAGCTGAGGTGGTCTGTGTGTTTGTGTGATCCTTGATTAATGCTCATCTGCCCGACTAGACCACCCACACGAAGGATGCCATGGTGGACATGACCTCCATCATGACCTTCCCCTGCCACCCCTGTGCCCACCACTGTCTCACACATGGTGGGTACCTGGCCCTCATCTACTGAGTTACGGGTGATCACTCCAGAGGGACACCCTGGATAAGGTTTCTTTTTCTGTTTTTACAGTTATGTTATCTTATCTTTTGAAAACAATGGTGACTACATGGACATGAAGCAAGCTGACACTACACAGTATGTCCCTATGCTGGAGAGAAAAGAGGTTTCTAAATACTCGGACATCCAGAGAGCGCTGTATGATCGCCCAGCCTCGTATAAGAAGAAGTCCATGTTAGGTAAAGGTGTCTTTGCTTGTGCTTGGGGTGCTGAGATCTCCCAGTGGTTTAATACGATACTTAGAATACTCAGAAGGTGGTAAGCAGGGNCATAGTTCACACTCACCTGTGAGGTCTAGGCGCTATGAGAACATGATCACAGGTATGTTCTCTGGACAAGCCTCTGCAGCCTAATGAGGGGCCCAGCCTTGAGAGAGTGTCCGGTGGCTGACGTTTCATGCTGTCCACTAGTGCCCACACATTTCATTTTTTTCCTACAGACTCAGAAGTCAAAAACCTCCTTTCAGATGATAACTCAGAAGGCCTGACTTTGTTGGATTTGTTGAGCTTTACCTATCAAGTTGCCCGAGGAATGGAGTTTTTGGCTTCAAAAAATGTAAGTGTGTTCAGACATCAGAGACCTCTTTAGACCCAGGCCTTGTTCTGGGTGAGGTGAGCGTGGAAGCAGAGTTGTGGAGGAGCCAGTTGCCACTTTGCTTCTTGATACCCCTTCCTGGAACGTGAGTGGGCCCTCCGGTAGGATCAGGTGTCCACTTTTCTCCAGAGCTTTCTCCCTCTTGGGAGGCACTGGGTTGAAAGCCTGGGCGAGGTGAGCTCTGTGGGCCAGGACAGTCTTCCTGAGGTGTCCAGGCACCTCCAAGTGTCCCTGTTAAGTGGCCAGTCTTGCAGGGGGCGTGCTATCCAGTGGCAGGTGGACTGACCCTCATCCCGTCTTCCCTTTCTGTGCAGTGTGTCCATCGGGACCTGGCGGCTCGCAACGTCCTCCTGGCGCAAGGGAAAATCGTGAAGATCTGTGACTTTGGCCTGGCCAGAGACATCATGCATGATTCGAACTACGTGTCCAAAGGCAGTGTGCGTGCCCTTCCTCATGTGGCATGCTTGCCCTCCCTTACTTGAATCTCTGAAAACAGATGCTGCTCCTAGCCATTCACAGCCCGGACTTTNCGCAAGGGAAAATCGTGAAGATCTGTGACTTTGGCCTGGCCAGAGACATCATGCATGATTCGAACTACGTGTCCAAAGGCAGTGTGCGTGCCCTTCCTCATGTGGCATGCTTGCCCTCCCTTACTTGAATCTCTGAAAACAGATGCTGCTCCTAGCCATTCACAGCCCGGACTTTTAACATGGAGTCCGTGACATTCATGAATGGGCTCCAGGGGTCAGTAGGCAAACCACAAGCTCTACAGACAGACTGTCTGGGTGGGTGTGAGCACCGGCTCAGCACTTACTAGTGTAGAGACTCGGGGCAAGTGACTAGGCCATTCTGTACCTTGGTTTCCCTAACTCTATCGGGAAAGTGTTATCAGTACCTATCTTCTGAGTTGCCGTGGGGCATTAGAGAGTGGATTTGTGTAAAACGCTGAGGATAGTGCCTGGCACTTAGAAAGCAGCAAAGTGTTAGCTATTAATATGTAAATTGTGCATTCATTTCCAAGGAGCACACCCTTGGAGATTATCAAATTTTCAGATAGCGTCTGTGACCCTGAAATGTTAAAGCCATTTGAGTTAATACGTCTTAGAGGCACAATTTCCTTAAAGATAGTCATTCTGTTCTACATTTGAACCTTCTTCCCATTGTTTCTGACAGTTCAAAAATGTATTGGCTCTCAGTTCACTGGGTCTGTTCTTAATTTTGTTCCTACGAACACCTGAAAATAGGGGACAGGTCCATTTAAGGCTCATACCTTTGGGATAAAAATTCAGGATTAAATATCTTTGGATGTTACTCCTTGGGCAGGCACAAGAGACAAGAGTGAGCATCCATCGTTCATAAGATATGTACACCCAGTGCTGCAGAAGGTGCCAGGCACTCTTCCAGTGCTGGGAGTACAGGCGCTCATGCAGAGTGAAGTTCCTGCAGCAAGTTATCATTAGCTCCAAGAGAAGCCTTTCTGTTTTGCTGCTGTAGATTATTGCTGCACATGCTGGGTTTAATGTCCTTCCCCTTCCCTGCAGACCTTTCTCCCTGTGAAGTGGATGGCTCCTGAGAGCATCTTTGATAACCTCTACACCACGCTGAGTGACGTCTGGTCCTATGGCATCCTGCTCTGGGAGATCTTTTCCCTTGGTATGGGCCTTGGTAGCTCCACTTGTTTGGGTTGTTCTGGAGCAACACTGAAAGGAAGATGCTGTGTTTTTCAAGCTTTGGGATGTAAATAACACTAAAATACCTGGTGTTAGTCAAGTGGAATGTAGCTGATTAACACGTTGTGCACTTATGATGGCTAGTGTGTCCAAGCGGTCTGAGAAGGGGTCTTGGGGGGCTGAGCCCTTGCCCCTGGCCTTTGCCTCCCTCTCTCCTTTGGGCTGCATCAGAGGAACCTTCTCCTACTGGAGATGCACCTGATGACGTCCACTCACCAGCCGCTTCTTCACCTTGGACTTTGGGTTAAGTGGGTTCACCAGGGGAGNTCCTTTCAGATGATAACTCAGAAGGCCTGACTTTGTTGGATTTGTTGAGCTTTACCTATCAAGTTGCCCGAGGAATGGAGTTTTTGGCTTCAAAAAATGTAAGTGTGTTCAGACATCAGAGACCTCTTTAGACCCAGGCCTTGTTCTGGGTGAGGTGAGCGTGGAAGCAGAGTTGTGGAGGAGCCAGTTGCCACTTTGCTTCTTGATACCCCTTCCTGGAACGTGAGTGGGCCCTCCGGTAGGATCAGGTGTCCACTTTTCTCCAGAGCTTTCTCCCTCTTGGGAGGCACTGGGTTGAAAGCCTGGACGAGGTGAGCTCTGTGGGCCAGGACAGTCTTCCTGAGGTGTCCAGGCACCTCCAAGTGTCCCTGTTAAGTGGCCAGTCTTGCAGGGGGCGTGCTATCCAGTGGCAGGTGGACTGACCCTCATCCCGTCTTCCCTTTCTGTGCAGTGTGTCCATCGGGACCTGGCGGCTCGCAACGTCCTCCTGGCGCAAGGGAAAATCGTGAAGATCTGTGACTTTGGCCTGGCCAGAGACATCATGCATGATTCGAACTACGTGTCCAAAGGCAGTGTGCGTGCCCTTCCTCATGTGGCATGCTTGCCCTCCCTTACTTGAACCTCTGAAAACAGATGCTGCTCCTAGCCATTCACAGCCCGGACTTTTAACATGGAGTCCGTGACATTCATGAATGGGCTCCAGGGGTCAGTAGGCAAACCACAAGCTCTACAGATAGACTGTCTGGGTGGGTGTGAGCACCGGCTCAGCACTTACTAGTGTAGAGACTCGGGGCAAGTGACTAGGCCATTCTGTACCTTGGTTTCCCTAACTCTATCGGGAAAGTGTTATCAGTACCTATCTTCTGAGTTGCCGTGGGGCATTAGAGAGTGGATTTGTGTAAAATGCTGAGGATAGTGCCTGGCACTTAGAAAGCAGCAAAGTGTTAGCTATTAATATGTAAATTGTGCATTCATTTCCAAGGAGCACACCCTTGGAGATTATCAAATTTTCAGATAGCGTCTGTGACCCTGAAATGTTAAAGCCATTTGAGTTAATACGTCTTAGAGGCACAATTTCCTTAAAGATAGTCATTCTGTTCTACATTTGAACCTTCTTCCCATTGTTTCTGACAGTTCAAAAATGTATTGGCTCTCAGTTCACTGGGTCTGTTCTTAATTTTGTTCCTACGAACACCTGAAAATAGGGGACAGGTCCATTTAAGGCTCATACCTTTGGGATAAAAATTCAGGATTAAATATCTTTGGATGTTACTCCTTGGGCAGGCACAAGAGACAAGAGTGAGCACCCATCGTGCATAAGATATGTACACCCAGTGCTGCAGAAGGTGCCAGGCACTCTTCCAGTGCTGGGAGTACAGGCGCTCATGCAGAGTGAAGTTCCTGCAGCAAGTTATCATTAGCTCCAAGAGAAGCCTTTCTGTTTTGCTGCTGTAGATTATTGCTGCACATGCTGGGTTTAATGTCCTTCCCCTTCCCTGCAGACCTTTCTCCCTGTGAAGTGGATGGCTCCTGAGAGCATCTTTGATAACCTCTACACCACGCTGAGTGACGTCTGGTCCTATGGCATCCTGCTCTGGGAGATCTTTTCCCTTGGTATGGGCCTTGGTAGCTCCACTTGTTTGGGTTGTTCTGGAGCAACACTGGAAGGAAGATGCTGTGTTTTTCAAGCTTTGGGATGTAAATAACACTAAAATACCTGGTGTTAGTCAAGTGGAATGTAGCTGATTAACACGTTGTGCACTTATGATGGCTAGTGTGTCCAAGCGGTCTGAGAAGGGGTCTTGGGGGGCTGAGCCCTTGCCCCTGGCCTTTGCCTCCCTCTCTCCTTTGGGCTGCATCAGAGGAACCTTCTCCTACTGGAGATGCACCTGATGACGTCCACTCACCAGCCGCTTCTTCACCTTGGACTTTGGGTTAAGTGGGTTCACCAGGGGAGAGTCCCCTCTCTGACTCCCATCACTCTCGGTGTTAGATATCTAGTAAAAAGTAGTGCAGTGAGGGAAAGGGGATGGGGACTCCTTCCTGGTCGTCATTCTGGAGGGGAGAAACCTCCCAGTCAGTCAGGCACCAGGTACTGAACAACACAGGTGTCCCGTGCTACCAGTTAAGGGCCTCATAAGGGGATGGCTGATGACCCTGACCTTGGACAGTTCAGCTGGGGAGATAAAACTTACACATTTAGTCATAGTCTATGTGGTCCTGATTTTAAGTTGAAATAGAAGCCCAGGGAAAAGAGAAAGGAGTCCTGGAGTAGTTTTAGGAGGAGATTAAACTTGACCTGGTCTTGGCCGGTAAAGTGTGAAATTGTTTCATGAACGCACTATTGTCCTGATGTGATAGTAAAGGACTTTTCCTGCTTGTTGCCTTTTTCTCTTTTGGTTCATCCCTCCACGGATGTCACTGTGGATCATCCCAGTGTGTGGCTTAACTCTGCCTTAATTATTTGGACATTTCTGATGAAACTGACTTTTTTGGCCTCAGTGATTCAGAATTTCTCTGGATTTTCTGTTTTGCTTTGTATTCATAGATCCAGTACTCAGAAACATTGAAGAACACTTCTGTACTTTTTCTAGATGTGTAGAATTTTTGCTAGGGTTCTGGACTTGATCAACCTAGAAGTCTTGGTTAAAATTTTTTTTAATGATTTATAGGTTACATTTAATTTAGAAATAGGAGTATAAATGAAATACATAAGCAGTAACTTAAAGAGTTGTTAAATGAATCCATGAATCCATGTCTCTAATCACAGCAAAGAAGAAAGTAGGCATTTCCTTTCAGTTCCTGCTAACTTTTAAAAACATTTTGCATAGAATTCCTTTGAGTAATTCATTTTGGCTCCACTAGATAGACATGAATTGCTTACAACATTTCCTTAAAGTAGCTCAACCTTGTGGTTTGTTTTGGAGGGTGGACTATTAAGTGGTGTGATACAAGCAAGGCTTTGGTGTGTCCCTCTTGTCTGTTTGGACTTCCCTTTTGGTGAAATTTAAGATTTGGGCAGGGCTGTGAAATCAAGCAGATGGTAACACTTGATTTCCTTGGAAGAACCGATCTTTCAAAGTGGGGATCCCCAAATGTTTCCTAAAGGTGCTGTATCACTTCAGGTGTTTCAACAGTGTACCACATACTTGTCAACCCTGGTTGTTTTCTTCTTGGCCTCTCAGGTGGCACACCCTACCCTGGCATGATGGTGGATTCTACATTCTACAATAAGATCAAGAGTGGATACCGGATGGCCAAGCCTGACCATGCCACCAGTGAAGTGTGAGCCTCTCCCCATCCTGTGGGCCTGTGTTCATGCCTGATGGTTCTCTGGGGGTGGGGGTGCCCTGATCATCCTCTCCGTGCCCACTCTGAGTCCTGTACTTCTCCAGCTATGAGATCATGGTGAAGTGCTGGAACAGTGAGCCGGAGAAGAGACCGTCCTTTTACCACCTGAGTGAAATTGTGGAGAATCTGCTGCCTGGACAATATAAAAAGGTTTGTCTGGGCCTCTTAAGATGGGTGGGCAAGGGGAGGAGACAACAGCTGGTTATGTGAGTGAGCAGTACTGTTCAACACTATTTTAATGGAACACTTTCAAAGGAGGAAAAAGATTGTGTGATCCAGTGGCTGGGGCTTCATGCAGTGCTCCCCAGGCCCTTGGTAGGTGATGAATGAAAACCCTCCCTGTCCTGCACGGCTCCCATTCATCCTAAGTGTGCAACACCTGTAAGCACTTTATTCTCCAGACGTTTGAGTATCTGGAGCTACTGTGCAGTTAGAAGTCTCGGGGCATCCACAGCCCTTAAATCGCTAATTTGAATGCACTTAAATCCATGCAAAATTGGCTTTTGCCAGCTGACTGGAAGGAACAACCTCAGCTGTTATCTGTGGTTCCAGCTGGTTTTTTTGTGGAATAGGAAGCATTGTTCAAAGGAACAAATGTAATTTCGTGGAACCAAGCAGGATATGGTAATGAATGAAGCAACTTTCTGCTGAGATGCTGAGAAGGAAACCCAAGCACAGTTTCTTAGATTCAGATTAGTTGCCATGTAGACTTTCCATACTTACTGCTTCTCTTCCTTCTTCTCAAGGAAGAGCAGTGTTAGCTGAACTGGAAGTTAAATACTTTCGTTTATTGATTATCTCACTGCCTGGTACAATTGCCATAAGTGAGGCAGCAGGAAGGCAGAAGGAAGGAAGGAGATTAACCATAGGAAAGTCAAAGACACTCTGGTTGCTGAAGATGCACTGATAGGAACAGACTGGAGCTCTTGTTTATGGAGCCTTTTTAGACCAATGGACCCTAGGTTTTTAATTAGATTTCTCCAGTGTATAGGGATCAAGAAAGTTTCAGGTATGTTGCTCCCAGGGGAAGCCCTAGTCACCTCTTATGGGAACCCATCAAAGCCCCAGAGAGACTATCTGATGGGGACCAGAAGGCTCGATGCTAATTCCAGAGAAGGGAACGTGTCTGGGGACACAGCAGTAGCTACTGACTTCCAGAATGGGTTCTTGGTATCTCAAGACCTACCAGCAGGAGATCTCTGCCAGTGGTGGCCCTTTCACCACGTTCCACATCTCTGGGAACAGTTGACATCTGATTCTCCTTCAGTGGTCCAAACTCCACATCTGTGAGGTTGCTTGGAAACAGAGACAGGTAAACAACAGTAAGCTCTGAGCGTCTGCGTTCCTTTTTGCAGTTCAGTCAATAACCCTGGAGTAACTGTGGGCAATCAATGTTTGCAGAGCTATGAAAAGATCCACCTGGACTTTCTGAGGAGTGACCATCCTGCTGTGGCACGCACGCGCGTGGACTCTGACAACGCCTACATTGGCGTCACCTACAAAAATGAGGAAGACAAGCTGAAGGACTGGGAGGGTGGTCTCGACGAGCAGAGGCTGAGTGCAGATAGCGGCTACATCATCCCTCTGCCCGACATCGACCCTGTTCCTGAGGAGGAAGACGTGGGCAAGAGGAACAGACACAGGTAGGAGCTCCCAAAGCCAGCTTCCGCCAACACCGAAGGGAAGGAGCCATGGCCCCCATGAGGCCCTTCCAGTGGTCTGGTCAGTCTGTTTTGGGCGAGCCAGTGGCAGTACCCCAAGGGGTCCCTGAATTTTGAAAATGCTTCCCAGATGACTCTTGAAAAATTTTTTGTTCTTTTCAATTTACTCAAGTGTAGTTGACTTACAATATNGTGTGGGCTTTCTCTTGTTGTGGTGAGTAGGAGGTGGGGGTGGCGGGAGTGGCTGTATTTGCGGTGTGCAGGCTTCTCATTGTGGTGGTTTCTCTTCTTGTGGAGCACGGGCTCTTCTTGGGCTTAGTAGTTATGTTGTACAGGCTTAGTTGCCCCAGGGCATGTGGAATCTTCCTGGACCAGGGATCGAACCTATGTCCCCTTGCATTGGCAGGAGGATTCTTTTATTTTTTTTTTTAACTTTTTATTTTATATTGCAATATAACTGATTAATGGGGCTTCTCTGGTGGCTCAGACAGTAAAGAGTCTTCCGGTAGTGCAGGAGACCTGGGTTCTGGAGAAGGAAATGGCAATCCACTCCAGTATTCTTGCCTGAAAAATCCCATGGATGGAGGAGCCTGGAAGGCTACAGCCCATGGGATCGCAAAGAGTCGGACACTACTGAGTGACTTCACTTTTTACTTTATAGCTAATTAATAGTGCTGTGATAATTTCAGGTGGACAGCAAAGGGATTCAGCCATACATATACATGCACCCCTTCTCCCCCATACTCCCCTACCTTCCAGACTGCCAGGCAGATTCTTAACCACTGGAAAGTCCCAGACTGTTCCATACAGCATCCAGAGTGAACCTTTGAAATGAAATAGGATCATGATTACCCCTTTGCTCAAAATCCTGCAGGGACTTCCCGTTTTACTTGAAGTAAAACATAAAGTGTTTATGTTCAGTTCAGTTCAGTTCTGTCCAGTCACTCAGTCATGTCTGACTCTCTAAGACCCCGTGGACTGCAGCACGCCAGCCTTCCCTGTCCATCACCAACTCCTGAAGCTTACTCAAACTCATGTCCATCGAGTCGGTGATGCCATCCAAACTTCTCATCCTCTGTCATCCCCATCAATCTTTCCCAGCAGCAGGGTCTTTTCCAGTGAGTCAGTTCTTCACATCAGGTGGCCAAACTATTGAAGTTTCAGCTTCAGCATCAATCCTTCTAATGAATGTTCAGGACTGGTTTCCTTTAAGATGGACTGGTTGGATCTCCTTGCTGACCCAGGGACTCTCAAGAGTCTTCTCCAACACCACAGCTCAAAAGCATCAGTTCTTCGGTGCTCAACTTTCTTTATAGTCCAACTCTCACATTCATACCTGACTACTGGAAGAATCATAGTGTTTAAAATAACTGTCAAAGCCTTTTAAGATCTAGCCTCTGCCGTCCCTCCAACTTCTCCCATTCTCTCATTTGCCTACTCCCTTCCAACCTCATTGGCCTCATTGTTGTTTCAAGAACACAACAGTGGTATACCCTTGTTATGGCCTTAGGCTGAGCTGCCCATGTGCATCAGTCCAAAATACCTGTAACATAAGGACTGGGTTCTTCTCTAGTGAAAAAGGGACAACAAACATGATAGTGAAAGTATGGGAGGCTTTTAGCAGGGACGTATCTGAAAAGTCCTGGAAAAGTGTTTCAATAGAGCTTCTCTTGAGTCTGGAAAATGTAAACCCTCCATTGAGAGCCATTTACCACCAGGATATCCTATTTAGACTAAGGAGAAGCATTACATTCATATTTTAAATAAAACCCAGAGTTTTGCTGACAACCTGTTCAAGCCTGGAGTGAAGCGAAAGCCAGAAGAGCCGGAGACAGGAGAATTTCTGATCCCAAGCACTATAGGAATTAAGTGTGTGGGTAGTCTTGGGTGGTGGCTATTTTCATAAGAAATACACTCGTGTATTTGTAGAACTTGAGTTGAGTTTCTCGGAAACACTGACTTTTACCTCACGAGGACTGAGAATTTGTTCCACTTCTGGTATGAATAAGCAAACATTGTTGGCTCTCAATTCCTCTTCAAGTTCAGGACTCTGGTTAGGTTTCAATGGGGGCTACTTGGCAAAGAACCCAGACCATCCATAGAGGCAGGCTTCAGCGTGGGGTATAACGCACAATAGTCTACATTATGATCATGGTACTGAGCGCTAGCCACTTGACGGAACTCCTCTTTGTGAATGACACTACAATGGAAATGCTTTTCCCTGAAGGGTGAGGGCCAGGGGGCTCTCTCAGAGCCGAGAATTCCAAGTGCCTCCTTAAAGTGCACCCTAAGCATGTCGCTTGCTTGCCCTTGTCATCAGAATCCTACTGTAAGCAATTCTTATTCCGAAGCTATTGAAATCGGGATCAAATGCTCCAGGAAATCTAGAATTTCCTCAAGCTGAGGAAATTTCCTTTAAATAGTATCACCATTCTCAATTCTGATTGTCTCTGGTCTGGGAAAAGCATTTCCTTGTTAGCATCTTGAAACTGTGGAGAGCTCTCTGTGGAAACTGCTGCTTCTTGGAATAATAGTAATACTATTTTCTGCTGGAAAAGGGCATTTTCCTCGTATTTCCCTCTTTTCCCTCAAACAGATTGTCTTTCCTATCCCCCCAAACATCATTTATTCCATTTCTGTTGCCAGATAATTGTGTTTGCAACAACACTAATTAAGAATATGATGGAAAGTTTTTTTTTTTTTTTTTTTTATTAAACTAGCAATTGGGTTTAGACAAAGGCTTAAGGGTCAAGTTCTGTTAAGATGGACTCCTGAAACAGTTCTAACTAGAATGATGATAAATCGAGTTTTTAAAAATATATACATTAAGGGGGTCATCAGTAGATGACCCCTACTGATTTTGTCTTTTTAAATGCAGACTTCTGATATGATATGGCATTAAGAAAGACCAATCATTTCATCCTCATGAAGCTCTATATCTGTTGCTTTGGTCAGATCGCATGAAATTACTCAGGTTGTGGTAAGAAACTCTGTATCTGCACAGGGATGATGCTCCTCGAATACAATTCATTGATCTACTCTGTTGTCAGAAAAACCTCAAAAGTTAGTTTTGCTGGGGAAAGTTGCTAGCAGATCAGAGTCTTGAAGGCTAATGATAACAGTTATTTGCATGTAATGTGGAAAGGCTGCTATCACATATCTTAAATAAGCTTCATGATAATCCCATGAACTAACTCATTAGTATTATTCTTATATAGTTGGACGTTTGAACAGTTCAAGGGTTGGAATGTGGACCCTTCACCCAGCTGAAAATCTGCACATAACTTATATGTGTGTGTGTGAGTGTGTATATATATATACATTTTGTTCTATATGTGTATATAATATATATATATATATATATATATATACATATATATGTATATATAGGGGCTTCCCTGGTGGCTCAGATAGTAGAAAATCTGCCTACAATGCTGGAGACCTGGGTTTGATTCCTGGAGAAGGAAGGTCCCTGGAGAAGGAAATGGCAACCCATTCTAGTATTCTTGCCTGGAAAATTCCTTGGACAGAGGAGCCTGGCAGGCTACAGTCCATGGAGTCTCAAAGAGTCGGACACGAGTTGATCATCTATACCTGAGTTTCCTCTAAATTCACAGTTCCACATCCACAGATTCAATCAACTTTGGATTGTGTTGTGTTGTAGTATTTACTACTGGGAAAGGTCTGTGTATAAGTGGACACCTGAAGTTCAAACTCATGTTGTTCCAGGGTTAACATTGTTTTAGTTGAGTAAACTAAAATTTTAAAAAAGGTAATAATGTCTAGCACAACAAAGGAAGAGGTGGCCAGGTGAGACCCAGGTTCAGTCTCTGGAAGGGGAAGATCCTCTGGAGAAGGAAATGGCAATCCACCCCAGTATTCTTGCCTGGAAAAATCTCAGAGACAGAGGAGCCTGGTGGGCTACAGTCCATGGGGTCACAAAGAGTTGGACACGACTTCGCGATTAAACCACCACCTTACTTTATAAAAGGGACAGAGAAGTTAATGCCAAAGGGACAGAGAAGTTAATGCCATTGAAAAAAGATTTTTGTTACTTACCTTTCCTGAGAGGAGAGAAACACCACACCATGTAGGACCGTATGGGGAAGTACCAGAGTTGATCAACAGGCAGGAGGAAAAGGGAAATGCATAGGTACAGTCTTACTGAGGTTTCTGCCGGAAAGGCAAGACAAGCAGGTTAAATACTCTGGGATTGGCTAGTTTGTTTGTTTAATTTTTGGTTGTGCTGGGTCCTCGTTGCTGCACAGCGTTTTCTCTAGTTGCGATGGGTGGAAGTGACTCGCTAGTTGTCGTGCACAGGCTTCTCACTGTGATGGCTTCGCCTGTTGCAGAGCACACAGGCTCAAGACTCAGCAGTTGCAGCTCCCGGGCTCTAGAGTACAGGCTCAGTAGTTGCGACCCACATGCTTAGTTGCTCGCGGCACGTAGGATCTTCCCAGACCAGGAATCAAACCTGATCTCCTGCATTGGCAGGCAGGTTCTTCACCACTGAGCCATCAGGGAAGCCCTGGGATTGGGTAGTTTAAATGATTCCAGCAAGTTGTGGGGCTTAGGGGCTGTCTTGAGATGTCTGACCCTGGGTTGATTTATGACAGGGGAAGTACTGACTTGATATCTGTGAATGAGATGAAGGAGGTGGTTGGAGTCTGGGCTTGAGATTTGTTGGAGAGTTTATAATGTAATTTTTGTGATTCTGAGAAAGCTGGATTGCAGGGGAGTTGTAAACAAATTTGGTCATTAGTTTGGCCCTGTGATGAGTGAATGACAAATAGAGCCCAAGAAAATACAATTAGAACAAAATGCATTAGAGCAGGAGCTTGACTCCAGATGTAAAGTTCTTCTCATAAAGCCATCTAAACTCATCAAATTCTCCCCCTTCTAGTCTCTGCATCTCTTGTTGTTGATGTTCAGCTGCTCAGTTATGACTGACTCTTTGCAACCCCATGGACTGCAGCACTCCAGTCTTCCCTGTCCTTCACCATCTCCTGAAATTTGCTCAAACTCACCCATTGAGTCGGTGATGCCATCCAGCCATCTCATCCTTTATTGTCCCCTTCCTCTGCCTTCAATCTTTCCCAGCATCAGGCTCCACTTCAAACCTCCCAGTTTGCAATATTAGTTCATCAGCCACTTGGTTGCTTTCGTTAGAAACCTAACCTCTCTGCTACATCCTTCAGTTCTACGCCCCAATATCCCTTCAGTTTCTCCTCTTCTTTCTTTCTGCCTTTTGGGTCAGTCTGCCCTGACTTCTCAGTCTCATCATCCTATGCCCACACCCAACTCAGCTTTCACTCTGTTTCCAGAATGACTTTTCCAGATGACACATTTGATTGCATCACTTCCTTGCTTACATTATACGTATATTCCTGTCTCCTTCAGATTTCTCAGCAGAATACAGAGTTATGATTCACTCATCTGCTACCTATCTGTCCTACAAAAGTATGACATTGTGTGCATCTACTGACCTGAGCCACAGTTCTAGGGCTGATGTATAATGGGGCCATCTTAAATGTTTGAACAATGAAGATAGATAGATGATAGAGAGACAGGAAGACAGAGGAAGAGAGAGGTTGAAATTCTTAACCAAATTGGTTTTCTTAAAGAATTGAGTTTGATTAGTATACAGGAATGGACTCGGGCTTCACAGGTGGCTCAGTGGTAAAGAATTCGTGTGCCAGTTCAAGAGACGCCGGTTCGATCCTTAGTTCAGGAAGATTTCCTGGAGAAAGAAATGGCAACCCACTCCAGTATGCTTGCCTTGGAAATCCCATGAGGAATTCTAGAGGAGCCTGGTGGGCTACAGTCCGTGGAGTCACAAAAGAGTCAGACAGGATTTAGTGACTAAATAACAGCACAACAACAGGAATGGACTTATCACTAATTTTATTTTGGTTCTGTTAACTTTTTCTCACGAGGTCTTCAAGATCCTTGTGCCTAGGATAGGAGTGTAACGCGTTCAAGGTCTCAGTTTCTTATAGTTCCAAAACAACCAGAGGTGGAATAGAGGCAGTGGGCTGCAGATTGTTTTGAGTACCACAAGGGGTTGCTAGAGAGCAACAGAAGTTCTAAAGAAACTTATTCAAAATTTCTCCTTTTGGCCACATCCTCATTTCTTTTGTCTTGGTAGGAATTAAGCTATTTTCTTCTGTTTAGGGCTACATTTATTCAGTGGATGCAGCTCTTCTGTGAATTACCCATATTTTTCTGCATGTAATGAGTTTCTTTGTACCAATCCCTCAAAGAATTTTTTGTCTTCTCTGCTGTGTGGAGAGACTCCTAATATGCTTTCCTAGTCCTCAACTTCTTGAATGCAATCTAAATCGACTTGGTTTTCAGAAGAAAGGAAAGGAATAAGGTTGGCCCCTGCATCTACCAGGGAACCAACTAGCACAACAAACATCTTTGTATCAATTGCTAAAAGATACCTCCTCTGGATGAACGAATTATGAAGACTGCGACTGCTTCTAGGGTGGCCAGGCATGATGCCATGATAGATTTTGGGGAGTTAAGTTCAGGCTGAATTTCAACCCTCACTCACTCCTTTGGCCAGGCAATCTGGAGACAGAAGTCTAGAAGAATTAGTGGACCAGAGGGAACCAAGAATAACATAAGGTTTATATAGGTATTTTAAAAAATTTTGTGCAGAATGAATGTACACCCCCTGCACTTTCCAAATTGTCTGAAATGTTCTAAACATTGCAATTATTCAGTTAGGTCTTAATCACAATGAGCACTGTTTCTGTATTTCTTTCCCATCCTTGGCATTAACATTCCCGTATGATTCAAAGTTGCTCAATAACTAATAAAGTCCCAAGGGGAGAAGTTTAGGATGAGCTACTTTGGCTGTTCCATTGCCAGTTCAAGACATTGTAGGAAACATGGAAATTTTCTCTGATGATATATGAAAGAGCATTTTATTCCTTCATGCACCAGCCTAACCTGATTTATTCTTTCCTGTGCTTTCCTACACAGTCTCCTTGAATTCACTCTCTTGTCTGATTATCACAAGAATGATCTATCAGTTAAATTACATTTGACTGCATAAATCACAAAATCCAAATACCAGTAGTTTATACAGTAAAGAGATTCATTTTTGTTTTTCAGTCATTCAGTTATGTCTGACTCTTTGTGACCTCATAGACTGCAGAACACCAGGCTTCCCTGTCCTTCACTGTCTTATGGAGTTTGTTCAAACTCTTATCCATTGAGTTGGTGATGCCATCCAACCGTCTCATCCTCTGTCATCCCCTTCTCCTCCTGCGCTTAGTCTTTCCCAGCATCAAGGGTTCATTTTTCATTTCAATTCAGAGCAACCTGGAAGTCACCCAGGCTGGTATAGTAGCTTCATAGTCATCAGAGACCCAGAAACAATTTTTCTGTCCATTCTTTCACCTTTTGTGTGTGGCTTTTATCTTTAAAGTTACCTCATGGTCTAAGATGGCTCCTGGAGCCTCACCATCAGGCCCAAGTTCCAGGAAGAAAATAAAAGAAGTTAGAAGAGCAAAAGGGATAAGCCTCTTTGTTGAGTCAGCCCTCTAAGGAGTCTTATTCCACAGCTTTCATTTGTAACACATTAGTCATTGCTGCAAGGAGATCAAACAAGTCAATCTTAAATGAAATCAACCTCGACTATTCATTGGAGGGACTGATCCTGAGGCTGAAGCTCCAATATTTGGCCACCTGATGCAAAGAGCCAACTCATTGGAAAAGACCCCGATGCTGGGAAAGATTGAAGGTAGGAGAAGAAGTGGGTGACAGAGGATGGGATGGTTAGATTAGCATCACCAACACAACAGACATGATGTTCCTCAGTTCTTTGTCTCGTCACAACAAAGATTTGGAGGATATGAATTCATGGATATGAATCGAGGAACATACATTCGCATGACAAATTGAAGCAAACTCCAGGAGATAGTGAAGGACAAGGAAGCCTGGTGTGCTGCAGTCCATGGGGTCTCAAAGAGACAGACAGGACTTAGCAACTGAACAACAACATCATTCCTGTCTGCAAAGGATGCTGGGAAATGTAGTTTTCTAGCGGGGCACGCTGAGATTCTTGACAATAATACAAGTCTGTTATATAGAGAAAATGGGTATGGGGTAGGCAGCCTCTACTGTGTATGAGAATTCTATTGTCTGTTGCCCAGGAGAATACAGAGATTAGAAAACAAAATGCAAGCGGAGTTACATAAAGGAGTTTTAGCCGCTAAAGTTGTGTCTGACTCTTGAGATTCTGTGGATTGTAGCCCGCCAGGCTCCTCTGTCCATGGAATTTTCTAGGCAAGAATACTGGAGTGGGTAGCCATTTCCTTCTCTGGGAGATCTTCCCTACCCAGGGATTGAACCCAGATCTTCCTTTTCCTTCTCTAGGAGATCTTCCCTACCCAGGGATTGAACCCAGACCTCCTGCATTGCGGGCTGATTCTTCACCCTCTGAGCCACCGGGGAAGCCCCAAAGTGAAAGTGTTAGTAGCGCAGTCATGTCTGACTCTTTGTGATCTCAAACTAGCCCACTAGGCTCCTCTGTCCATGGAATTCTCCAGGCAAAAAATACTCGGATGGGTAGCCATTCCCAGCTCCAGGGGAGCTTCCTGACCCAGGGCTCAAACTTGGGTCTCCTGCATTGCAGGCAGATTTTTTTTTTTTTTTTTTTAAATCATCTGAGCTACCAGGAAGCCACACAAAGGAAAGTTGCTCCCAAATGTCCCTCTACTCAGTGGCTGCTGTGTGGAGTCAGTCCCTCCGCCTTTCTTATCTTGAACTTATGTAGCTTCCCTTACCATCAGTATATTCTCTATTTCCAGTGCTGCCATCGCTTCTGGGCTCCAGATGCACATAGACAATTACCCCGAGAGACAGGACCTTCAAGTTCAAAAGGTCCCCAAATGAGCCTGGAGTCCTGCTCCTCCTCCAAGTACTGACTGGTCAAGCCCCAGACCTGAAAGTCACCTGGACTCCTTCTGAATCTCCCAGTTCTCCTCCTAAGTGACTCCTGGATCCTCTGCCTACTCCAGCTCCATCTCCAAGGTCAAGCCTGCATCACTTGTCACCTGCATAGCCTCCACAGCCTCTTGACTGGTCTAGCTTTGTCCACTCTTTCTCCATTCAATCCACACTCCACACAGCAGCCAAATAAATTATTATTAAAAAAAAAAAACCAAAAAACCCACAAACCTAATTATGTCACTCCTTAGCTTCCTGCCAATCAGAGGCTTCTTGTTGCCCTTAGGGAGAACTCTAGGACAATAACAAGGACTAAAAGGCCCTGAGTGATCATATCGCTTTGCATAAGTCTTCCTCCTTTCACTCTGGCCCAGCCTTGTTGGTCCCTGTCTCAGGCCTTGGGATACAAGTTCTCGCTGCCTGGAATGTTCTTTTCTGTCTTCAGTTTTCGGTGGTGGGGAAACACTTAGCAAAATAAGTAGTCAAATAGTTACCTCATAAGAGTTTTGCTCAGTGCTGTAAGTAGAAAGGTAGGGCATTATGAAGGTACATAAAAGGGGTCTCTAGTCCTAGAGGGACAAGGAGAAGAAAGAAAAGTGAATTTTCTGTCCAGCACATAAATGGGAATGTGCCATCTCAACTTTAACTCTCCTCTGCATTCCTATCCCTAGCCTTACTTTGGACCAACAGATGAAAACCCAGAGTGAGACAAGTTCAGCTGAAACCTTTTTTAACCCATCAGTTACCATAATGCTATCTTCTCAAAGCTTCTGATTTCAGAAAAACAGCACAGGAATTTGATGCTCCTCTCTCTGCCTCTACCTCCACCATGTTCCTGCCCACATTTCTATGCTCAGACTCTCTCTGCCATCTTAGGCTGGTTCTACTCTTGTTGGAAACTGTGTAGAGATAGGCTCTATATACCAAGCTAAACATGCCCCTGTACTCACCATCCCCTAGGACCCTGGACTGGGTCACCATGGATAAGTGAGATTGTGGTGGCCCTTATGAGTTTTCAGTCCATCGTGGCCCCCAGATAAGGAACAGTCAGTCAGTTCAGTCGCTCAGTCCTGTCTGACTCTTTGCAACCCCACGAACTGCAGCACGCCAGGCCTCCCTGCCCATCACCAACTTGTGGAGTTTACTCAAACTCATGTCCATTGAATCGGTGATGAACAAGAGGGTCTTAAAGATGGCAAGGGAGATAGCAGGGGGTTCTAAGGAACTGACCTTAGAGCTGTCTTTATGAAAACAAAAATAAGAGTTTCCCAAGATAATTTTATTGAAGTTTATATAAAATTGGAGGAATACATACATAATGAAAGAATAAGAACATCAAGGAGGGTTTGAGGGCAGCTCTAATGAAGGTTATAGAATAGTTAATTGCCAACTAGTTCTCCTCAAGGCTATATATTGTCACTTTGCTTATTTAACTTATATGCAGAGTACATTATGCGAAATGCCAGGCTGGATGACTCATAAGCTAGAATCAAGATTGCTGGGAGAAATATCAACAATCTCAGATATGTGGATAATACTACTCTAATGCAGAAAGCAAAGAGGAAGTAAAGAGCCTCTTGAGGGTGACAGAGGAAAGTGAAAAAGCTGGCTTAAAACAACATTCAAAAAACAAAGATCATGGTATCTGGTCCCATCAATTCATTGCAAATAGATGGAGAAAAAGTGAAAACAGTGACAGATTTTCTTTTCTTGGGCTCCAAAATCACTGCAGACAGTGACTGCAGCCACAAAATTAAAAGACACTTGCTCCTTGGAAGAAAAGCTATGATAAACCTAGACAGCATATTAAAAAGCAGAGATATCACTTTGCCAAAAAAGTCCCTATGAAAGTAAAAGTGTAGTCGCTCAGTAGTGTCTGATTCTTTGTGACCCCATGGATTATAGCCCGCCAGACTCTTCAGTCCATGAATTTTCTAGGCAAGAACACTGGAGTAGATTGCCATTTCCTTCTCCAAGGGACCTTCCTGACCCAGGGATTGAACCTGGTCCTCTGCACTGCAGGCAGATTCTTTACCTAAAGGTTCATGTAGTCAAAGCTATGGTTTTTCCAGTAGTCATGTACAGATGTGAGAGTTGGACCATAAGAGAGTCCCTCGGTGAGCAAGGAGATCAAACCAATTAATCCTAAAGGAAACCAATCTTGAGTATTCATTGGAAAGACTGATGCTGAAGCTGAAGCTCCAATACTCTGACCACCTGATGTGAAGAACTGACTCACTGGAAAAGACCCTGAAGCTGGGAAAGATTGAGGGCAAGAGGAGAAGGGGGTGGCAGAGGATGAGATGGTTGGATGGCATCACTGATTCAATGGACATGAGTTTGAGTAAACTCCAGGGGATAGTCAAGGACAGGGAAGCCTGGCCTGCTGTCATTCATGGGGTCATAAAGAGTTGGACACGACTTAGCAAGTGAACAATAATTCTCTACACAAGCCTTTGACATCAGCTGTTGTTTATAGTCTGCTGACAGCCTTGAGATGTGATGTGCCTTTGTTGGCAGCCAAGTGCTGCTGTGTCTTAGAAGTCAGCTCAGGAACAAGGATAAAATTTGTGGATGGAATTTGTAGGTCAGTTTGAAGGTCAGAGACTTCACTCTGTGCATGTTAATCTTTGGACATCCAGATTTCTCGTGTGCAAGACTCCACCTCCCTTATTCACAGGGTAAGAATTTCATGTGAAATCTTTGGGCATGGGTCCGGGGGAGCCCATGGTACTTATCTTCAGAAAGAGCCCAGGCTTCTTACCTGAGTGGTAAGCAATCCCCAGGTATGGAAGACCTTTGGAGAATTCTTTACCTCCTGTCCAAAGCAGCGACTTGGCCACAAGGGGGAAGCATCACACAGAGATAGCACTCAGGCTGGACCTGCTCTTTGTTCTGGCTTTCTTATTGTCATCCACAAAAGGAAGGCAGGTGAGGGCCACTGCAGGCGGCTGCTGTTCAGCCACGACCATGCCCGCCTGGGGTCTTATCTGGGCCATACAGTGAATGGACATTCAATTCACATCCGTGAATATGCAGGATTTAATTTATTAATGAAATTAAGCAAATCACTGAAAAAGATAAATATAGGTGGCAAATTCATAGGTTCCAAAGATTCATCATCTGCTGAAAACAATCAGACAATCTGGTCCCCTAGTACACTCACTGGTCATGTGCTTTCAGGCGCGTCTCTCAACCTCATCTTTCATATGGCCCGTCTTTCTGTCTGTATTATGGGGCCCGTATGAGGATGGAGCAAGAAAGCATGGGTGAAAGTACTTAGAAAAATGGTAAAGCAGGATTGGAAATCTACTAGCACTGCTTTGCTTACTTTAGGTAAGCAAAGAAAATGCAGCTGGTTATTTCTCTCTACTGATGAGGTGAGTAGTGCTTGTGTTTGTGTGTGTGTGACAAGTTGGTGCAACAAAGCTGAAATCTTTAGCTCAATTTAATCTTTGAGACCATCTTCAGACTTGGGTGCCAATCATTCTGGTTCACCAGGATTCTGCCAGTTTTAAAACTCAAAGTCCTCTGAGTGGGACTCCCCATCAGTCTCAGGAAAAGCAGAACTCAGCCTCTTTGGGACTACTGCTCAGGCTTTCCAATCTCCCTGCTCCCCTCTCTTCTCCAGGAAGGCTCTGGCATGATGGGGAAGTGGTTCACCTGACTCAGAGCAGCTAAGAGAAGCCTGGATCTTTGGATCCCTGTGGAATTCTCTGGATCCTGTTTTGATGGACTGGGCAGCTTCAGAAAGTGTGTTCCCACCATGGCTCTCTTTGGTCCCTTTGGTCCTCAGTTCTTCATCTACTCCTTTCCCCAAGCTTTGTCCTCAGGCCAGGTCCCCAGCTCTCCAGGACCCAGCAGGCATCGCTCTAGACTTGGGTACTACTGGTCACCTTCTCGCTGTGGGGAAGGACTTGGAGAACCTGAAGTGCTGCCTCAGGTTCATCTGATTATTGCCCTCAGCCACAATGTCCTTCACTGTCTATCATATTAGAAGTGACGGAGTGCCAGGGGAATCGCTCAGCAGCCCAGATGTTTTCAGTCTTCTTCAGTCTTCAGTCAGTCAATCAGTTCAGTCACTCAGTCGTGTCTGACTCTTTGTGACGCCATGGACTGCAGCGTGCCAGGCTTCCCTGTCCTCACCAGCTCCCGGAGCTTGCTCAGACTCATGTCCATCGAGTTGGTGATGCCATCCAACCATCTCATCCTCTTGTTGTCCCCTTCTCCTCCTGCCTTCAATCTTTCCCAGCATGAGGATCTTTTCCAGTGAGTCAGTTCTTCGCATCAGGTGGCCAAAGTATCAGAGTTTCATCTTCAGCATCAGTCCTTCCAATGAATATTCAGGACTGATTTCCTTTAGGACTGACTAGTTTGATCTCATTGCGGTCCAAGGGACTCTCAAGAGTCTTCTCCAACACCACAGTTCAAAAGCCTCAATTCTTTGGTTTTCATCTTTCTTTCCTAGTTCCTATCTGGGTCTTTATGACTGCCTGGGATAGGCAAAACTCTAAGATCACCCCATGGTTCCCAACCCTTGATGTAGTCACATTTGCAGCTAGTATTCAACAAAACACTAATCTAGGTGCTGCTAAGGAGGGATTTTGCAGATCTGTTGATCTTAAGAGAGGGAGATTACCCAGGTGAACCAGATCCTTTAACTACCTGAGTCCTTTAACCAGCTCTGTTGGTCAGAGACAGAGGACTCAGAGAGATTGGAAACGTGATATACGTGGCAAAGAGCCAAGGTCAGCCTTTAGTTGCTGAGAATCGTCCCTGGGTGACAGCTAGCAAGACAACAGGACCTCAGTCCTACAACTGCAAGGAAATGAATCCTGTTAATTACTAGTATGAGGTTTGAGGCAGATTGTTCCCTAGTTGATTTTCCAGGTAGAGGTACAGCCAGCCAATACCTTGACTTCCACCCTGTGAGACACTGGGCTGAGGATAAGGCTAAAACATACTGGCCTCCTGACTCATGGAAACTAAGGTAATCAGTTGTGTTGTTTTTTGCCACTACGTGTGTGGTAATTTGTTACCCAGCTCAGAAAACAAATACAATTCCACTCTTTGGGAGAGGGCTCGGAGATGGGGAGTGGAAGCATCCTTTTATCTTCCTTCTCAATCCCTTTCTCCCCTTTTCTCCCTAAAGTTCTTCCAATAGGAAGGGGTAGGCTGTACCTCTCCAAGAACAGCCAGCCCTGTGGCCCTACTACCACACGGGAAGGGCTTTCTTCTATACCATTCCAAGGAACTCTATGATCTGAAAACTCTAGAAGTGAAGTGACTTCTGCTCTGGATCTTCTAGAATGATGTAGAACTGAAGGCAATCAAAGTTTAATATGGTGGTTTGTGCATGTGTGCTCATTAGTCTTGTCCAACTCTTTGCAACCCTAGGGATTATAGCATACCAGGGTGCTCCATCCATGGGGATTCTCCAGGCAAGAATAGTGTGATGGGTTGCCATGCCCTCCTCCAGGGGATCTTCCTGACCCAGAGACTGAACCCATGTCTTTTAAGTCTCCTGCATTGGCAGGCAGTTTCTATAGCATTAGCACCACCTGGCAAGCCCAATAGGGTGTTTTGCTGCTGCTGCTGCTCCTGCTGCTGCTGCTAAGTCGCTTCAGTCATGTCGGAATCTGTGGGACCCCACAGACTGCAGCCCACCAGGCTCCCCCATCACTGGGATTCTCCAGGCAAGAACACTGGAGTGGGTTGCCATTTCCTTCTCCAATGCATGAAAGTGAAAAGTGAAAGTGAAACCACTCAGTCGTGTCCGACTCTTAGCAACCCCATGGACTGCAGCCTACCAAGCTCCTCCCATAGGATTTTCCAGGCAAGAGTACTGGAGTGGGTTGCCACTAACCCCCAAATATTGTCCCATTGTATGCTACAAAGATGCAGATATTATACCTGCCTGCAGTCAGTGCTGAAAAGCTAGTGTTGATTCCGAACAACCAGCAAAACAGTTTTTACTCCTTGTCATTCTCTGAATAGGTGTGCAGCCCTGCTCAGGGTGGCTGGTTCTTTATTTTCTCTTCTAAATTAACTCATTTCACAGATGTTGTTTCAAATCCCTGATATGTTCAGTGCCACTGTGGCTTGAAATACAGGGTGGCACCACAGATTTAGTATTGACAAGTCATCTCCCCATTTTCGAAATTTGTGTCCATTACTGGGGGCCCTCAGCAATGTATTAGAGTCTATCAGAAAGTCACAGAATCAAAGCAGTGCTTTATACTGGGGGGTCAATGTCATTTGAAGATTAAGAGGATACGTGTTTTGATATGTCATTTAAAATTTATTTGTAATAATTAAAAGAAGTAGTAATCAGTTTTGGAGGAGAATGGAGTATATGCATGAATCTTCAAGACAAAAACAAGTGATTTCAAAGCATTGATAACTTGTTTTTGGGTATGGGCTTCCCTGGTGGCTCAGCTGGTAAGCAATCTACCAGCAATGCAGGAGACCTGGGTTGGATCCCTGGGTTGGGAAGATCCCCTGGAGAAGGGAAAGGCTACCCATTCCAGTATTCTAGCCTGGAGAATTCCATGGACAAGCCATGGAGTCACAAAGAATCAGACACAACTGAGCGACTTTCGAATAGACTTGTTTCAGACTATAATGTGGGGCTCTGGGGCCACGTGACCATCCTCTGACCATCCAGTGAGAGATGGGTTTAGAAGACCATCACCTTCCATATGGAAAAAAAGAAAGGGGAGGGAAGGAGGAGGAGGAGGTGCCGCCTAGGAATTTATGGGAAGACTGAGGAACTGATGGTAGTGAGGTCAGTCCGCTGCCATGGAAGGAGCACTGAAGACCAAGGCCTGGGTTAAAGTCATGGACTCATAAAACTTTTGAGTCAAAAAATTAGTTATGAGCTATTTTTAATTTGTTTTTAAATATTTACCTTATTCAAGTATCAGTTCAGTGCAGTTCAGTTCAGTCGCTCAGTCGTGTCCGACTCTTTGCGACCTCATGAATCACAGCACGCCAGGCCTCCCTGTACAGCACCAACTCCTGGAGTTCTCTCAAACTCATGTCCATCGAGTCAGTGATGCCATCCAGCCATCTCATCCTCTGTTGTCCCCTTCTCCTCCTGCCCCCAATCCCTCCCAACATCAGAGTCTTTTCCAATGTATAGTTGGTTTACAATGCTGTGTTAATTTCTGCTATATAGCAAAATGATTCAGTTATACATACATATATATATATATTCTGTGGGTTGTTTTTAGATGTATAAATGATACTATGCTTTCTTTGGGGGGGGGTACATTTTTAGGTACTTTTTTTGGGTACATCTGATACATTTCCAGATATTCAATCAGAGGCACATTCCCTTAGGGAGGGTCAGGATTTTATAGTTGGAAAGCACAGAGAAATAAGGAGACAAAGTTGAGGATTTGATGGCCAAAATAGACTCTTAATGCTTGTTGCAACAATTGTACTTGGGCAAGGATGCACTGAATTGCAAGAGCCAGGCCCTTGAGAGAAAAAACAACATATTTTCCCAAATTCCAAAGGCCTGTCTAAATATTCAGTACCAGAGCTTGGAGGAGTGAGAGTTTTTCTTTTTCCTATAAACTACAGAACTAGGAGAATGTAGGCTGTGACAAATTCAATTTCCTGCCACATAGGAAGGCAATTTCAGACGTTCTAAACTAGGAGAAGGCATTTCGAGGGAGAGGAGAGAAGAAGTAAGACAAAGCAAAGGACTCTGGGAGAAGGTGGACAATGGACATTCTGTAGCAGCTTTAGGGGTGAGAAGATGGAGGAAGTTTCTACTCCATATCCTGTGGGGAGGGAGTTGGTCAAATTGCCTATGTGATGAAAGGGTTGAATTAAACTTTGAATTCTATGAGAACTTCTAGGTCTGAAATTCCATGATTCTAAATCTTTTTATGTACACTGGGTGGATATTTCAAAAATTCAGATTACCAGCTTTGCTGGAATTTTCTTAGTCTCTTCTGATTGTGAATTATCTGTCATTAGGGTTATGGGCTTCCTTGTGGCTCAGCTGGTAAAGAATCTGCCTGCAATGCAGGAGACATGGGTTTGATCCCTGGGTTGGGAAGATCCCCTGGAGAAGGGAAAAGCTACCCACTCAGTATTCTGGCCTAGAGAATTCCATGGACCGTATAGTCCATGGGGTTGCAAAGAGTCAGACACGACTGAGTGACTTTCACTCACTCAGGGGTATGGGAACTGGAGAGAGATATGAGGTAGGGATCAGAATTTCTCTGTTCACAACTCCTTTTTCTATCATGAACTGAGTTGTGAGTTGTCAGATCTGTGAACCTCTTCCATTGGGTTTTCTCTCTGGTACCTAGAAGAGAACTGTTGATCAACATGTTCTTCTTTTTTTTATAAGAGTTGAGGTACAGTGTATGTACCATACACATTCACCCGTTTAAAGTGTACAACTCAATGGTTGTCAGTATATTTACCGATATGTGCAGCTGCCACCACAGTCAATTTTAGAACATTTTTGTCACCCCAACACAAAGACCCATATGCCTTAGCCATCATCCCCCTTTCTCACCAGAGTCTTCCTCTCTCAGTCCTGGCCACCACTGATGCTGTTTCTATCTCTGTAGGTTTCCATTCTGGATATTTACTGTGTAAATATATATATAGGTGACTGGCTTCTTTCATGTATGATGTTTTTAAGGTTAATCCATGTTATAGCATATATCAGAACTTTATTCCCTTTGATGACCAAATAATATGTTGTATTTTTCAATAGAAGTAGAGTTGATTTGGGCTTCTCCGGTGGCTTAGATGGTGAAGAATCCCCCTGCAATGCGGGAGACCTGGGCTCAATCTCTGGGTTTGGAAGGTCCCCTGGAGGATCCCACTCCAGTATTCTTGCTTGGAGAATCCACATGGACAGAGGAGCCTGGTGGGCTACACTCCAGGGGTTTCAAAGAGTCAGACACAACTGAGTGACTAAGCACACCGCATATAGTTGATATACAACATTGTATTAGTTTCAGGTATACAACAAAGTGATTCAGTTGTACATATACATATATATATATTTCTGATTCTTTTTTATTATAGGTAATTACAAGATATTGAATAAGTTCTCTAGGCTATACAGTAAATCTTTATTGTTTATCAATTTTATATGTGGTGGTGTTGTTTTAGTTGCTAAGTTGTATCTGACTCTTTTGTGTCCCCATGGAGTGTAGACCGCCAGGCTCCTCTGTCCATGGGATTTCCCAGGCAGGACCACTGGAGTGGGTTGCTCTTTCCTTCTTCAGGGGATCTTCCCAATCCAGGGATCGAACCTGAGTCTCCTGTATTGGCGGACAGGTTCTTTACCACTGAGCCTCCAGGGAAGCCTGTTTTATACATAGTGCTGTATAATCCCTTGTATTGATGTGCCATATCTCATTTACCCATTTGTCAAACGATGGACATTTGGACTGTTTCCACCTGTACTATTCGTGTGTCCTGGAGTGTCTGGGCTTCTACTACTAGCAACAAGACCTATTTCCCTTTCCTGAAAACATAGGTGGACTAGTAAAACCTGGTATGTGTGGGACTGAGACAAATCAAGCTCCATAGATGTCAAGCAATGTATTAAGGTGGTGCTCAGGACAGAACTTCAGAAACGCCCAGGGCCTCCTGTTCCCTCAGAGGTGATCAGGCTTAGGACATTTGACTTGCAGTTACCCAACTTGCTAGAAACCCTAACTCAAACCACCAAACCACTTGACAAGTCAAGAAGCTATTTTATAAATTTGCAATGTCTCCAAACAGAGCTGGAATCAGAAGTTGACTGGTTTAGACATGATCTTCCTGCAGGAAAATCTACATAAGAAGTCAAATTGCTGCCAGAAGGTTGCCTTGTGAGTATCACAGGAGACTGCAGAGCTCTAAAGAACTGATGTATAAACCAGACTAGCAGGACAGCTTTGATAACTGTCTGATTCAGGGCATGGTTTCTCAACAGTGTGATAAATACTGACCACCTTTTGCTATTTTCACTATCTTCTTCTCATTCCAAGCAGACCACTGGCTTTCTATGTATATTAAGATTTTGTAATGTAATTATTTAGAACAGTAATACCCAAACTTTTTTTATTGTGCACCCCTATGATTAAAACATTTTGAATGCAAACCCTATATATATTTATTTATAAAACATATACACGTACTACTATCAATTTGCATATTAAAATGTATGGAGATTTTTTTATTTCTCTAAATTAAATTGAATCTAAATTGAAATATCAATTTTTTCCTAGGTGGCACTAGTGGTAAAGAATCTGCCTGCCAATGCAAGAGACATTAAGAAACATGTGTTCGATCTCTAGGTTGGGAAGCTCCCCTGGAGAAGGAAATGATAACTCACTACGGTATTCTTGCCTGGATGGTCCCCATGGATAGAGGAGCCCAGCAAGCTACAGTCCATGGGGTGTCAAAGAGTCAGAAATGACTGAAGTGACTCAGCACACATGCATGCATACGCCACATTGTCTTGTCTTCTCCATTTAAGGGCTTCCTTGATAGCTCAGTTGGTAAAGAATCTGCCTGCAACGTAGGAGACCCTGGTTCGATCCCTGGTTCTTCCCTAGCGGGAAGATCCCCTGGAGAAGGGATAGGCTACCCACTCCAGTATTCTGGCCTAGAAAATTCCATGGACTGTATAGTCTAAGGGGTCACAAAGAGTCGGACACGACTGAGTGACTTTCACTTCACTTTACTTCTCCATTTAAAGAGTACTGTTTTAGAATTTTTTGGTTTTGCATTAAATCCACTCCAGAGGAAGTAGGGGGGGGGGTTCAAGATTGGGAACTCATGTACACCTGAGATGGAAAAAAAATAAAAAAATAAAACAAAATAAAAAATAAATCCACCCCAACCCAGACCTCATGTTACACTTCAATCATATGGTTTTTTATTCTAGTTGATTCTCATTTGTACTGACCTTATAAATCCATCTGTTAAAGTAGGTTGTTCAGATGAGATCAGAAAGTTGCTTTATCTGTTTTATATTGATTCCATTCCTTCCCATTTTAGGTCAGGTGACATTTTCTCTTCATTTCCCCCAATTTCAGGGCATAGCCTACTGTGGCCTTCTAGTCACAGACTAAAATCTTACAGGGGAGCTGATGTTCTACACTTAGGCTTCTCTGAGAAGAGAAACGGTGGAGATGAGTGTCTGGGGGTGTCACTCCTAGCAAGAAAGTGGCTTAATGGCACCAAGATGGTGAAATTGGGGATAGTAATAGAACTTGGGAATTGGCAAGAATCATTAAGCAGTAAAGCTCTTAGAAGAAGCACTGCACTCTGCCTGCCTAATGATGCCCCCTAACATACAGATTGAACTATAGAGATGTCAGAGGAACAGAAGTGAAGTTGGAGCCCCAGAGTAGAGAACATGATGGTTCCAGAAAATTCTTCAGTCATAACTAAGAGACACCAATAGATAAGGATTTGGGTACCCAGGAGAGAATATCTGGGGCTCCAAATAAAGGATGGCTGGCTTCCAGATGAAAACAAGTCTGCTTCCTGAGAAAGACTTGCTTAAAAATTCTGTTCTTGGACTTTGTCAGCAATTCTTAACATTGGTTGCAAATTGGAATCACCCGAGGAGTTGTTAAAATTACTGATGCCTGAGTTTCACCCCCCAGAGATTCTGACTTCATTTGTCTGGGCTGACGCTTGGCCACTGGGACCTTTTAAAAACTTCAGCTATTTCTAATGTGCAGCTAAGGTTGGGAACCATTGGACCAGAGAGAAGAAGAGTGGAGTGGACCTCAGGAGACATAGGAGGAATCTTGGAGGGAAGGGAAGGGACCTGGAACAGCCTAAGTCATCTGAGAAGGGTGAGCCACCAAATCTTCCATGATCTCATTCCCCAGGCCCCCACTGAAACTGTGAAGAGGATATTCAGAAAGAGAAGGCAATGGGGGGAAAGGCTGAGGTTTCTATGGCACCTCAGAAAGGTGGCCATGGAAACTTCTGTTTGGGGACTACAGTTGATCTTGGTTATAGCAGAAGCTGGGACCCAGTAAGTCCTCTGAAAAAGTGCTAAGTAACTCCTAAGAGAACGTGCTTTGTAAATGGTATCTTTTATTGGATCCTTTTCCTTCTCGGTCCTCTCTGGGCCTCTCTGCATAGGTATCTTCTGGCCTGCCATCTTATTTCCCTCCAATTCCTCTATTTCCTAGGCATGGGAAAGAAGGCAAGAGAATGGCTTCCTCTTGGCTGGAAATACCTGGGAGAATCTAGTATATGGTTTTCAGCGGGTATGCGAGTGAATATTCTGCAGCTGCATTTCCCAAAGTGAATCACTGATGCTGCTTTCTGGAGATGTTCTCCTCTGGGCCCACACACACTTGAGCAGTGCCCTGGTTGAGATGCATGCTGCCCCTCAGGAGAAAAAATGCTCTAAGATCTCTTGCAGAAAGAGACCTGTTTGTTTTTCCTTAACCCTCATGTCCCAACTCATCTGGCTATGGAATTGTTTTTTTCTGCTCAGCACATTAACATCTTGCCTCTTTCTCATGACACACTTTTGGGAAACTGCCCCAGAAACTACAATCGGTGGCTTCATTCACAAAGGACAAAGAAGGCAGCTGCATCCTGAACACACGAAACAGGGCACGAACCCCAGTTGGGCCCTGGCCTCTCACTGAAACTGTGCCCTTTTCCACTCCCTCCACCACCCCCCTTCCTGTTGCCATGGAAATGCCCCTGGAAAGTTAGGACCAGGCCCTCTATTTCTTTCCTGCAGCCCTCCTCCCCAGCCCCTTTGTGTCTAGAAGAGCACTGAACACGCAGTAGGTGATGTTTTGAAACGTTGATTGATGGGGAGTTGAGGGTGTTCACTTGGGCCATCTGCAGGTGGGCCGGGGAGGAGGGGACGGCGTCCCATGGCTTGCATCTATATGTCTGTAGGAGAGCTGGCCGAGAGGGTGGGAGAGGGCAGGTCTGAGAGCTCACATAGCCTTGGCATTGCCTGGTGGTTTTTTTTTTTTTTTTAAATGCTTGATCACAAATATTTCACAAATTAGGGATGGCAAAGGGTATATCCAAAAAAGAAAACATTTTGATTTCTTGGTATGTTTGGTTTAGGGGTGAATTTTTCTTTCAGTAAAATTTCTGGTCATGTTGCTGGCTAGGATGTTGGTTTTGTAATAAATAATTTTCTTTTAAGTTTGAGAAGAAAGGGATGTCCTACTTTCTCCTCTGTCTCTCTAACTGGTGACCGTAATTTCAAAGACCTAAACCAGGACACAGCCTGACACACACACAGCCTCACAGAATATTTGAAATAGGGGATCTGACAGGACCAAGTGTTTGTATGTGTGTGTGTTTACATTTATTTTTTATTGAGGTAATATTGGTTTATAATATTATATAAGTTTCATGTGTACAACATTGTATTTCTATTTCTATATGCCCTGCATGCTCACCACCAAAAATTCAGTTTCCATGTGTTACCATATACTGACCCCCTTTAGTCAGATGGCCCTCCACTCCATCCCCCACCACGTCCTCTCTGGTAGCCACTACTCTGATCTGAGATAGTGTATATGAAATAGGGGTGCCAGTCTGAGAAAATCAGCTGTCCTAGCTGCTGTGTCTGGATGCCTCATGAGTAGTATCATTTCTAAACTATGGAGTTAGTGAGGCCAGTTTTGGTATCTATTGATTAAACCTGGGTACCATGCATATATTTTCTAAATTGATGTCCACATTTACAAAATTCGTTTATTGGTGCAAAGTCAAGAGCAGCCTTCCCAGAGAGAGGGAAATCCCCCAGAAATTCTATTCAGTGTCTAACTGCATGAAAGACCCGGTTATCTCCTGTCTACTCTGCTGCCCCAGCCCAGGCTTGGGCGCTCTATGAATGAAAGGTTTGTGGGCATCTGCCTGATGCAAACCAAGTGCCTGGGAAAGCCTCACACTACTGAGTCTGTCTCCCAGCCGGCTGAGGAGGCTTCCTAGGGTCTGAAAGTACCAATTCTTCACACGTGAGCACTGGCAGAGGATTATAATTTAAATCAGCTGTTTCTTATTTTAAGTGTGAAAAAAGGCCAGTGATTAGGAGTCTGTGCGCGTGTGTGTGATTGGCTAGCATTTGTGAAGACTGCTGTGGACTGAGAACTTTATATATCTATGAGACATATGAACAGATATTTATTGATATCTGTACCTAATAAATAGATATCAATGTATCCATCTATATCTACAGATAAATATAAATACCATTTTATATATGCCAGATATATAACTATATATATATTTATTTCAGATATATATCTGGAAATACATCAGTATATATTTGAATATGTATCAATATATTTATAGCTATCATTTTGTCTTTACAACTTTAATACTATAAGGAGACAAGGAAATAGAAACTGAAAGTGGGTAAATACATAATATGAGCTGTATAGGTAAGCCTGTAAATTTTAACTTATTCTCACTCAGTTCTGTCTCCTTTAAAGAGAAACCTATTTCTTAAACGTTGGTCATGGGCAGGAGGCACATATAAAAGTCTCTGATAACAGAGTGTTTTCACGAATGAGAAATGTAAGGGTTACCTCATTTGCCTGCTTGGGGCACACATTCTAAGTTTCACCTACCCACCCACCTCTTGCATGATCAATACCTCAGGACCTACCTCTTTCAGAAAGGACCACAAGACTGTGGATTGGAGGTGCGAAGAGGACAAGCAATATCAGAACAGGCACATAAAATGCAAAGGTTAATTTATATATAACAAGATAAAAATTCATATTCCCCTAAATTATTTGAAAAGAAGCATCAAATCAAACAAATTAAGACTGTAAATGAAAGGATGGGAGCCTTGGATTGTGTTGGTTTCTGAAAGAAGGCCTGGTTAGCTCAAAGAATGAATAATTAATGGAATTTCAATGTCCACCCTATTGTAGAGCAATTATCTGCCTATGAAAAATTTTTTTAAAAGTCTAGACTAGCACTGTCCAACAGGAATATAATGAGATGCAAATATGAGCCACATATGTAATTTTAAATCTGCTAGTAGGAAAAAATAGACATGTGAAATTAATTTTAACATATTATTTAACCCAATATACCCCAAATATTATCATTTTAATATATAATGAATTATTAATAAGATATTTACATTTATTTTCTGGGTTCTAAGCCTCAGCAATCTGATGTGTATCTTACTTTTACAGAATATCTCAATCTAACTAACCACATGTTAAATGCCCAATAGTTGCATGTAGCTGGTGGCTACATATAGAAACCAGACTTAGACCTTTAAATAAACCTAGACTAGAAGTTACAAGCGTGGAAAAAAATGGAAATCTAAATAACTGACAATGCTGGGTTGGTTAAATAAATAATAGTCTATATGATGAAATCTTAGGTAGTCAATAAAAATAATGTTGTAAACGAGTATGAATTTAAATAAAATGTGTTTAAGAGATAGTAGGAGCCAGAGTCTAAATAACTCTTTAAAGATGGTGTGCTATAGATGGGAGCAGAGAGATGGGGCTAGAATGGAAGAAGGATGCAGGGGAAACACAGGTTTGTTCTTTATTTGCTTCTTTTTTCCAGATGGGGGAGATTACAGTAGTTTGCTTACTGACAGAAGTGATCTGGCATGCAGAGAACAATAGATAAGAAGTAAACTGCAGAGTGAACCTTCCAGCAGGTGAAAGGAAGTTGGCTGGAGTGCAGAATGGAGGCACTTGTGTTAGGAACAGACAGTTCATCCTTTGCAACCAAAGAAAGCCTGTGCACAGCAACAAAGAACCAGTGCAGCCAAAAATTAACTAATTAATTAAAAAATAATTGTTTGACGCTTACAGCAAGCATTATTCTCAATCGTGAAAAACTGAAAGCTTTCCCCTTAAGATCAGGAACAGGACAAAGGTGTCCACTTTTACCACTATTATTCAACAGAGTTCTGGAAGTCCTAGCTACAGCAATCAGAGAATAAAAAGAAATAAAAGAAATCCAGATTGGAAAAGATTAAGTAAATCTCTCCCTGTTTGTAGATGACATGATACTGTACATAGAAAACCCTAAAGATAGTATCAGAAAATTACTAGAGCTAATCAGTGAATTTAGCAAGGTTGCAGGATACAAAATCAATACACAGAAATCACTTGCATTCCTATATGCTAACAGAAAAATCAGAAAGAGAAATTAAGGAATCAATCCCATTCACCATTGCAATGAAAAAAATTAAATATCTAGAAATAAACTTACCTAAGGAGACAAAGTGTGTGTGATTACTGGAGTGGGTAGCCTTTCCCTTCTCTAGGGGATCTTCCCAATCCAGGGACTGAACCCAGGTCTCCCACATTGCAGGCAGATTCTTTACCAGCTGAGCCACAAGAGAAGCCCAAAATGCAAGTATGTGTATGAATACTGGAGTGGGAAGTGTTGGAGAAGACTCTTGAGAGTCCCTTGGACTGCAAGGAGATCCAATCTGTCCATCCTAAAGGAAATAAGTCCTGAATATTCCCTGGAAGGACAGATGCTGAAGCTGAAATTCCAATACTATGGCCATCTGATGCAAAGAACTGACTCATTTGAAAAGACCCTGATCTGGGAAAGATTGAAGGCAGGAGAAGAAGGGGACGATGGAGGATGAGATGATTGGATGGCATCACAAACACGATGCACATGAGTTTCGGTAGGCTTTGGGAGCTGGTAATGGACAGGGAAGCTTGGCATGCTGAAGTTCATGGGGTCGCAAAGAGTCAGACATGACTAAACTGAACTGAAGGAGACAAACGAACTGTACACAGAAAGTTATGACACTGATGAAAGAAATCAAAGATGATGTAAACAGATGGAGAGATATTCCATGTTCCTGGGTAGGGAGATCAATATTGTGAAAATGACTATACTACCAAATGCAATCTACAGATTCGATGCGATCCATATCAAACTACCAAAGGCATTTTTCACAGAACTAGAACACTAAATTTCACAATTCATATGGAAACACAAAAGACCCTGAATAGCCAAAGCAGTAGACTTGTTGTTCCTTTTGAGGAAGAAGAAAGAAACTGGAGGAAACAACCCTCTTGACTTCAGATTATACTACAAAGCTACAATCATCAAACAGTATGATGCTGGCACAAAAACAGAACTATAAACCAATAGAACAAGATAGAAAGCCTAGAAATAAACCCATGCACTTATGGGTGCCTTATTTTTGACAAAGGAGGCAAGAATATACAATGGGGAAAAGACAGCCTCTTCAATAAATGGTGCTGGGAAAACTGAACAGTTATGTGTAAAAGAATGAAATTAGAGCATTTCCTAACACCATACACAAAGATAAACTCAAAATGGATTAAAGACCTAAATGTAAGATCAGAAACTATAAAACTCTTAGAGGAAAACATAGAACCCTTGATGAGATAAAGCAAGATCCTCTATGACCCACCTCCTAGAGTAATGGAAATAAAAGCAAAAGTAAACAAGTGGCACCTGATTAAACTTGAAAGCTTTTCTGCAGCAAAGGAAACTATAAGCAAGGTGAAAAGACAGCCTCAGAATGGGAGAAAATAGTAGCAAATGAAACAACTGACAAAGGACTAGTTTCCAAAATATACAAGCAGCTCATACAACCCAATGCTAGAAAACAAACCCAGTCAAAAAATGAGAACAAGACCTAAACAGACATTTCTCCAAAGAAGACACAAAANCTTTTCTGCAGCAAAGGAAACTATAAGCAAGGTGAAAAGACAGCCTCAGAATGGGAGAAAATAGTAGCAAATGAAACAACTGACAAAGGACTAGTTTCCAAAATATACAAGCAGCTCATACAACCCAATGCTAGAAAACAAACCCAGTCAAAAAATGAGAACAAGACCTAAACAGACATTTCTCCAAAGAAGACACAAAAAATGAGAAAAAGACCGAAACAACATTTCTCCAAAGAAGACATACAGATGGCTAACAAACACAGGAAAAGATGCTCAACATGGCTCATGGTTAGAGAAATACAAATCAAAACCATAGTGAGATATCACCTCGCACCCATCAGAGTGGCCATCATCAATAAGTCTACAAACAATCAATGCTGGAGAGGGTGTGGAGCAAAGAGAACGCTCTTGAGCTGTTGGTAGGAATGTAAATTGATACAGCCACCATGGAAGGCAGTGTGGAGATTCCTTAAAATACTAGGGATAAAACCACCACATGACCCAGCAATCCCACTCCTAGGCATATACCCTCAGTTCAGTTCAGTTTAGTCGCTCAGTGGTGTCCAACTCTTTGCGACCCCATGAATCGCAGCACGGCAGGCTTCCCTGTCGATTACCAACTCCTAGGGTTCACTCAGACTCACGCCCATCGAGTCAGTGATGCCATCCAACCATCTCATCCTCTGTCATCCCCTTCTCCTCCTGCCCTCAATCCAACCCAGCATCAGAGTCTTTTCCAATGAGTCAACTCTTCGCATGAGGTGGCCAAACTACTGGAGCTTCAGCTTTAGCATCATNTGAATATTTCATTGTCAGCCCCAAGGGTGATAAAATGAAAAGACAACACTGAGGTTTTGCTGCTGTACAATGTGTAGACTGTTGAAAATAAATACTTGCTCATCTTTGCTTTCAACTTATTTACATCTCTTCCGTTTTTGTTCTTAGATAGTGTGACCCCAGCATTAAAGACTATTTTAAAAATGAGAAAAATATAACCATCTCCTCATCTGAATATAATCATTTTCCCTTTTTTTGTTATCTTGGTCCATTTTTTATCCTTTCACATACACAGCTTTCCAGGACAGCAACCAGAATATGTGTGCAATTTTAAATATGAACTTTTTGAGTTGTTTTTAAAAGAATAATTGCCCAAGTTATGTCAAAACTTGATTGTGTTAGAAAAGCCCTGAGATCAGGAAACCTTGTGGGGAGGAAAATCTTCTGGATTTGGGGGGGTCTTCAGAGGCAAGATCTGATGTGGTGGTGGTAGATGTCTTCTCAGGTGGTCCTTGATTAAAAGTTTGAACATTTTTGTTTCTTATGATGAAAATCCTGTGATTTATACTATCTCAAAATGATTTCAACAATGAAATGTTTTTCACAATTGCTGTTGCTTATTTCACACCGAACCATATTTTAAGCTTGTAGGTTGATAGCAAATGTCACCCCAATTTTTTTTATCCCTCCTTGTATCCACAACCTTTGCAGTGGAACTTTGAAGCCGTTCCCATTAAGAGACAGGATCTCTATCCCCAGCCCTGGAATCTGGGCTGGATTTGTGTTGTGCTCTGGCTAACGGGATGAAGCAGATGTGAGGGTATGTCAGTATCGAGTTTAGGACTCAAATTGTGTGCACATCTACTAAAGCCTGTGCTAGCCTACTCGAGGATGAGAGAGAGACTGTGTGGATTAGGGCCAAGTCAGCCCAGCAAAGGCCCAGCCCCCAGCCAGCCTCCAGATGAGCAGAGATGCAAGGCTGAGCCCAGTCAAGATGAACCGAGCAGGCCCAGGTGAACAGGACTGCTCAGCTGAGAACTCATACATGGTTGTTATTTAAGGTTTTTATTTATTTATTTTTATTAGTTGAGACTTCATTTATTATTACTATTACTTTATTCGGCCACAAGGCATGCGGGATGTTAGTTTCTGAACCAGGGATCAAATCTGTAATCCCTGAAGTAGAAGCATGGAGTCCTAACCACTGGACCACCAAGGAATTCCCCATATGTCTGGCTGATTGCTGAACCCAGGGTAGAAAACACATGAGCTAGGAAGCAGATAAGAAGCCGGAAGAAGATGCGAAGAGCCATAGGAACTGCAGACATTCTTTATCCGCAAAGCAGACATGCTTTATTCTCTAATGGTTGCTGCAATGCAAGGCAACACAACGCAAGGCAGTTGCAAGAGCTTTGCAGGTGGTGCATGTGCAGTGCTATAAATGATCTCAACTGTAACATCATTATTTACCAAAAAATGTAGGGTGAGAGCGAGAGTACATGGGGTGAGAGAGCCTGACCACTGTCATCCTGGCCAATTGCTCTTTCCCTATGCCACGATTGCTGTTTTAAGCCACTAGCTGTAGGGTGATTTATTGCACAGCATTAGTTTGGTAATACATAACTGATATAAAGTTCTATCACATGATGACACTTTGCACAGTTCTAATTCTTCCTCCTGAGTTTCTATTGCCACAATAACCTAATACTGGTATGGGAGGGTATGGAAATGACATCTGCTTTGCTTCCATCACTATCACTCATCTTTCATGGATGCCAAGGATTGCTGGAGACTACAGACTGACTGAGAAGTACTTCAAATCCCCATTGAGTGCTTGTGCTTGGAAACTCTACCTTAGCGTTTTCATGCTTCTTTCTTCAGTGGGGTGAATGTGAGGTGATACTGCCTTTAGTTAATTTTTTCCTTTATTTTTTATCAAATCTATCAAGCCTATAATCTCTTCTCAACAGATTTTCAAGTGAACAGGAAACAGGAAAAAATAAATGAAAGTTGGAGTGGTATTGTTAAAGGAGAAATGGTCTCTATAGCTCCAAGTACCATCTAATTAACCTTAGAATCAGGGTTGCTGCTGCTGCTGCTAAGTCACTTCAGTCGTGTCCGACTCTGTGCAACCCCATAGACGGCAGCCACCAGGCTCCCCAGTCCCTGGGATTCTCCAGGCAAGAACACTGGAGTGGGTTGCCATTTCCTTCTCCAATGCGTGAAAGTGAAAAGTGAAAAGTGAAAGTGAAGTCGCTCAGTTGTGTCTGACTCTTAGCGACCCCATGAACCACAGCCTACCATGCATGGGATTTTCCAGGCAAGAGTGCTGGAGTGGGGTGCCATTGCCTTCTCCAAGAATCCAGGTAGGACCCTGCAAATAGAAGTGCCCAATTCACAAGAAACTAACAAAACCACCTAAAATTTAAGCAACTCATCCTTTCGTTGGGGAAGTGCTGCTGCTGTTGTTAGTTTCATTCTGATTTTAAATGGTTTAGGGTGTAGATGTACCTTCATTCAGATGCAGTATTTCTCACCATAGTATGTATGTGACAGATTCCTGCTGTGGAATTATGCCATCAATGGGCTCAGGTATCTCCCAGGTCAAGCAAGTTCCCAGACAGCAACCACCCCTCAGCAAACAGCAAGAAGAGCATCCGCCAGTCTTGTCCTCTGTACAGCACTGAGTTCCCGATTTCTTATTAATTTGCTCTGATGAGGAGGATTTACCCTATTTGAGGAAAAGGGTGAACGGACTAAATCTGTTGTTCCTCTGTTTTCTAAACATTCATTGTCTATGTTTCATTGTAAAAACAGAGCATACAATTTTTATCATTATTTTTAATTAGAAAAATTATTTCTGCTCCTTTCACACATCATACTGTTCAGGAAACAGTCTTACATACATATCTGAGACAATGTGCCATCACACACTTTGTTTAAAGGCAAAGCACCACAGGGAAAGCTGCTCAGCTGCCCAGGGCTCTCATCTCATGAGATCTCCCCTCCTGATTTTACATTAATTTCTGAAAGTCAAAAATGTCATCTCCAGAAAAATGCTATATGGTGGTTGTAAAAAATACTTCATTCAATATGATAGCTGTAGAAACAGAGTACATTTTCTTCACATAGTGAAAAACTAAGAAGAAAAACTAAATGCCATGTAACATTACTGGTACATGGTGTTTATGGCAGCAGAAAAGATATTGTTGTGAGCTTGTCACCTTGACACCAAGAAGTCTAGCCCAGACTTTTAATATGCTTCCTATGTTTTTATTAGAGCTTCTTTTCTGCTGCTTTTCATCCATCCTTTTCATATTCCAAATCAGAGGGTTGGTACGGCCTTTAAAACATTATTAATAGGAGCAAATCCAGTATCCACTGATTTCTTCTCACAAGGCACTCTCACCCATCAGCTGCTGCTGCTGCTGCTAAGTCGCTTCAGTTGTGTCTGACTCTATGCGACCACATAGACGGCAGCCCACCAGGCTCCCCCGTCCCTGGGATTCTCGCAGTTTTATTCTCATGAATACTCTAGCCATGAAAACACTCCATAGGACACAGATGAATCCAGTGAATACAAGAAAAAGTCAGTTGAGTTTTGGAGTGTTTGGTGCCTTGGGTAAGTCGAAGATTATGAAACCCAAACCTGCCACTGTAGACAGGAAGCTGGACGTGTGTCCTTCCCAATATATTGTCCATTTATTTTATAGGCCAAGAGTGAGCCTGCTGCCCATGCTCATCAGTCACAAAGCCAATGCTTGAACTTTGACAGTTACATCATCAGCTGCTTCTCTAGTGGTGAGGAAGTGAGACACCATCACCAGAACGCACACCATCATGGTCAATGGCTTGTATAACCAGGGCTGTGCTTCTTCAGCTTCAAGTTGGGCCACTTGAACAGTAAAATTTGGACTTGGTACAAAACCTCCATGTTGGTCACAGCAGGGGCAGCACTATTATTTAAAAAAAAATTTTTTTTATATTATTCACATAGTTGACTTACAGTGTTGTGTTAATTTCTGCTGTACAGCAAACTTATTCATTTATACATATATATATTCTTTTTCATGTCGATTACTTTTCCATTATGGTTTATCACAGGACACTGAATATAATTCCCTGTGCTATACAGTAGGACCTTTGTTGTTTATTTTTTTTTTAATTTGTAAAATACTGAAAAATAGAAGGAAGAAAAGTAGACCCTTATAATCCTTTTGGAGAATTTATTTCCAGTCTTATACATATTTTTCTAGACATAATTGGAAATGCAAATGAATAAACAAACAAGAGGCACTCATATAAAACCTAAGTAGTGGGAGGAGCAAGGTCAAAAATTCTAGTGGATTTGGAAGGCAAGTATGTGGCCATTCCTTCCTCTAAAGACTGAGGGCAATCATGGTGTCTGAGGGTGGTGGAGTGAAGCTGCAGACAGGCAAGCTTAGGTTGGGACCTGGCAGAAAGCAAAATTCACCATAAATGACAGCAAGCAGAGCAGACATCGATTTGGAGCTTCGTAAGTGCCAGGCATTATTCTAATCACGTTCTATACAGTAACCCATTTAGTTCTCTTCCCAACACTTGAGTAAGGAATTGCTATTATTCTTGTTTACACAGGAGGAAATGTTAAGTAGCTTGCCTCAAGGGTGGAGCTGGGTTTCAAATCCATGTCATCTGTTTATAGTGTCCTTGCTCGTAAATGCTATGTGATAATTTTATCATTTTCTTTATTTATCAGTCTGGATTCCCCATGGGACTCCCACAGGCACCTTAGCCATTTAGAAGAAGCCCATCTAGCAGAGCTGTGGGGAATTTCACGTCGCCATTACAGTCATTTCTTGGCTTTCAAGCATGTTCCTCTGCAACAGAAATCTGAGTGTCATCCATCACCATTCATTTGTGCTATCGCCTATGAGGACCTTTTCCTTTTGCCTCTTTTCTTTCAGAACACAGTAAATTATATTCAAATGGCAGTCATGGAGGAAACTTTCCTTCCCTCCTTCATCAACAAAGCTGATCGATGGGCGCGAAAGCCCCCGGGAAGCAGCATCTGCTGTAACTCAGGGATCCCTGCCCAAGAGGAGGATGAAATTAACAGACCCAGAGCAGTTTTGCAGCTCAACATTTGTGCAAGTCTGGCACATGCACACATCATTAGCAACTCTATTTGAGAAGCAGGATCAAGGAGGTGAGCAAGAAGAAGGGATCTCATTAAAGGGATAGTCAAGAAAGAAGAAATTCAGAGCATTTAGGTAAACCTTCATGGCTAAAATAAATGAACAAATAGCCAGGTAAGTTGGGGAGGTGTTGACAGACAATTTGCATAATTTTGCCTCTGCACCTTCCAAATCAGAAGGATGCTATGCAATGAACTCCCCAGAGTAGCTGCCTCGTTTACTTAGCTCTGTGAGCTAAAATAAACCCTTTATGAAGGCAAGGATTTGCTGTCCTGTTCACTGCTGTAATCTGGGCTCGTAGCACATGAAAATTAAATATTCATGGAATAAGTTAATGTAGACTTGCTCAAAGGTTACTTGACCTGAGCTAGGCAGATAAAGTCTGGCATGTTCAGCGGGAATGGTAACTTCTATTTTTAAAGTATATGGAATCAGTGGTGATATATTAGTGGAATGCTTCTTGTGTGCCCACCCTTATTCAAGGCAATGGAGGAGCTACAACAAAAGCGCAGTCGTAAGGATGATTGTGATTGGCCAGGCATGCTGTAAATTCATTACTGAAGATTTGCTATTGGCCAGGCATGTTATAAGTTCATTTCTAGCATTAGCATATTCAATTCTCTAAATACCGTCTTCGAGGTAGATGCATAAAGTACAAGTGTGATCATCTCCATTTGATGTACAAGGCAACTGGTACCAGGTCAATTTAGTAACTTGCCCAGAGTCCTAGGCTGTTAAACATGGAGCTGAGATTCCCTCTGCTATGCTGTTTGGGATTCCCTGGTAACTCAGCTGGTCAAGAATCCACCTGCAATGCAGGAGACCCAGTTCAATTCCTGGGTTAGGAAGATCACCTGAAGATGGGATAGGCTACCCACTCCAGTATTCTTGGGCCTGCCTGTTGGCTAAGCTGGGAAAGAATCCGCCTGTAATGTGGGAGACCTGGGTTCAATCCCTGGGTTGGAAAGATCCCCTGGAGAAGGGAACAGCTACCCACTTTAGTATTCTGGACTGGAGAATTCCATGGACTATAGAGTCCATGGGGTCACAAAGAGTCAGACATGACTGAGTGACTTTCACTTTCACTTTATGCCATGATCTTTACTGCCATTCTTTGTGTTCTCAGTCTGTTAGGAATTTACCCTTTATTTGAGAACTCAAAAGGAACACATATGAAGCAGAGAACAATGAAATCTTAAACTCTGTGGTCCTGGCAGCAAAAGGGAGAGGAGTACGTATAGACTTGAGTTTTCAAAGAGAACTTCTGGAAGGAGGCTGTACTAGATCTGTCCTGAATTTCATCATTGGTTTGTTTATATACCCTTCTCTCCATCCTCCCATACACTTATCTTCCCATACACTTATTGAACAATCATTTTTTAAATTTATTTTTTAATTGAAGGATAATTGCTTTATAGAATTTTGTTGTTTTCTATCAAACCTCAACATGAATCAGCCATAGGTATACATATATCCCCTCCCTTTTGAACCTCCCTCCCATCTCCCACCCCATCCCACCCCTCTAGGTTAATACAGGGCCCCTGTTTGAGTTTCCTAAGCCATACAGCAAATTCCCATTGGCCATCTATTCTAAATATGGTAATGGCCACCTCGTGCGAAGAGTTGACTCATTGGAAAAGACTCTGATGCTGGGAGGCATTGAGGGCAGGAGGAGAAGGGGACGACAGAGGACGAGATGGCTGGATGACATCACCGACTCTATGGACCNCCCCTGTTTGAGTTTCCTAAGCCATACAGCAAATTCCCATTGGCCATCTATTCTAAATATGGTAATGGCCACCTCGTGCGAAGAGTTGACTCATTGGAAAAGACTCTGATGCTGGGAGGCATTGAGGGCAGGAGGAGAAGGGGACGACAGAGGACGAGATGGCTGGATGACATCACCGACTCTATGGACCTGGTTTGAGTGAACTCTGGGAGTTGGTGATGGGCAGGGAGGCCTGGCATGCTGTGATTCATGGAGTTGCAAAGAGTTGGACACGACTGAGCAACTGAACTGAACTGAACTGAACTAAATGTAAGTTTCCGTGTTACTCTTTCTGTACATCTCACCCTATCCTCCCTTCTCCCCATGTACATAAGTCTATTCTCTAGCCTTTGTGTGGATCACAATAAACTGTGGAAGATTCTGAGAGAGATGGGAATACCAGACCACCTGACCTACCTCTTGAGAAATCTGCATGCAGGCCAAAAAGCAACAGTTAGAACTGGACATGGAACAGCAGACTGGTTCCAAATAGGAAAAGGAGTACATCAAGGCTNGATGCTAAAGCTGAAACTCTAGTACTTTGGCCACCTCATGCGAAGAGCTGACTCATTGGAAAAGACTCTAATCTTGGGAGGGATTGAGGGCAGGAGGAGAAGGGGACGACAGAGGATGAGATGGCTGGACATGATGGACATGTCCATCATGATGGACATGAGTTTGAATGAACTCCGGGAGTTGGTGATGGACACGGAGGCCTGGCATGCTGCAATTCATGGGGTCGGACATGACTGAGCAACTGAACTGAACCGAAATGATTATTTATATTCAGCCCTTCCTTCCTCAGCCTTTTTTTCCATCCCCCCCATGAAAGGTCTTTTCCGTGTACCTAGTGGTCCAAAATTGCTTGTAAGCTGTGAGGACTTGAAAATGCAGCACATGATCTTTGAATTCTTCATTATTCATTTTGCCCTTGGATGTCCAATGTCCTGGTCACAGGTCTAATATCTGTAAGAGCTGATCAATTAATGTTTTCTGTTGTTGTTGCTGTTGGAATCACATGACGTTTTGGTCAATCTTTTCACAAAAGTTTAGGTGTGTCAGTCGGGCTCAGCTGCTATAACAAAAATACCTGCAAATGCTGTCGCTTTCAATAGAATAGGAGCTTGTGCCTTTCTTATGTAATAATCTAGAAATAGATGGAGGGTCTAGGTTAGAGGCGCTGAGCTAGGAGGGCATCCAGGTCCCTTCTCTCTTTTGGCTCTGAGTTTCTGTTGTGGTGCTTTTGTTCACATGATCAAAGCTGGAGCTGCTGCTGCTAAGTCACTTCAGTCGTGTCCAACTCTGTGCGACCCCATAGACGGCAGCCCACCAGGCTCCCCCTTCCCTGGGATTCTCCAGGCAAGAATACTGGAGTGGGTTGCCATTTCCTTCTCCAAGCTAGGGCAACACCACTCTATTCACATTCTGATAAGAAAGAAGGAGGAGGGAGAGGAAGTCCATAGCAAGTCCACTTCTTTTAGGAAAACTGCACTCTAGTTCCTTCAGCACAGATGCAGTCATATGGCCAAACCTAGCTGCAAGGGTGTTTGGGAAATTTTACTTCTACCTCTGTGGCTATGGATTCTGCTAAAACTTGTTAACTAGGTATCTGTTATTAACAGGAATAAAAGAAGAATGAATTTTGGGAAGGTAGTCTCAACATTCCTGCTGTGAAGGGAACCAGGTAAGAATGTGGCTGTCTAGGTTCGAGCAAAGCCACGACCACTGGAAAAAGGCAACCACTTACAGATGCTGGAACCTCCTTTTAACCTTCAGACAGTGTGTCTTAGGTAAACAGTGAGTACACAATTTTCTCCCTCCCATTAAAAAAAGTAATTCAACTGAAGGTAAACAATTGCATGTCCATAGTGTACCTGTAAGGGTTTCATACCATTCTGATTAGTCTGCATTGCTTTAGAATTCATCTGAAGTTTTTGAAACTCAGAACCAGGGTTTTAACTCAACTCATGAGGGTTTTGTGACCCTTGATGATCTTTAGTGAAGATATGGAAAGCTTGTGTGGCCCATGTGCTCCTTTGATGGTGTCTGTGGTCACAGGCACATCATCTCAGGTAGGATACAGCACTTGCAACTTCACTTACCCCAGCATCCATATTTCTGTTTCCATTTCCATTACTAAGGGCCAGAAGAAGTAGCATGCCACAGAATTTGGGGGAGAGAATCTCTGCCATTGTCAACTTCAGCTACATGGTGATAGATTTACCTCCAGGCTTGCAATCTGAGCTGAAATAGACATAGCAGACGGTAAAATTAGTTCACATTTGTACTATCATCATGGAGCTGGAGAAGGAAATGGCAACCCACTCCAGTGTTCTTGCCTGGAGAATCCCAAGGACAGTGGAGCCTGGCGGGCTGCCATCTATGGGGTCGCACAGAGTTGGACATGACTGAAGTGACTCAGCAGCAGCAGCATGGAGCTGAAGGAACCATTTTATATCCATTCACTCTCTTTGTCCTCTCATTTGAGGTAGATTATTATTTTGTTATTGTTCTTCTTCCCACTTAACAGATAAATAAACTGAAATGCAAAGAGATTAGGAGTATTAGTCAAGGATACCTAGATGGTAGGTGGTAATACCCATAGTAAGATTGATTTAAAATATTAAATCAGGACATGTTTGTTGGATGAATGGGTAAACATTGGTAATAAGGATGGTCATGTCAGAAAACTCTGGGCTCTGTCATAATAGAAAACTCTCGCGGGTAGTTGACTGAACTTTCTGCCTGTTCCTAATTGTACATTAGGTTAGGAATGGCACTGGTGCTACAGATAAATGTTCTGTGGGTCATCTGTCACATTTGTTGGCCACTCTGTAGTTGATAAAGCAGGCTCACACGTATCAACAGGCCTGAAAGTCACCAAGGATGGAGCCTGAATCTTATTTCCCTCTGTGGTCACCTTCTGAATTTCCATGGAATAAGTGCTCTCATTAGTTGTCAGGACAGCTCAGAAGGGTGAGCAGGACGCTCTCCCTGTGGAAGAAGCCTGGAGACTGAGCTCGGGGAATGGGGCGGAGCTACTGAGGGACACGCTGCAGGTTCCAGAGGTAGAAATAGCGCTGCTGCTGCTGCTGCTGAGTCGCTCAGTCGTGTGTCCGACTCTGTGCGACCCCAGAGACGGCAGCCCATCAGGCTCCCCCATCCTCGGGATCCTCCAGGCAAGAACACTGGAGTGGGTTGCCATTTCCTTCTCCAATGCTTGAACGTGAATAGCACTAGGACAGTAATTTCTGGGCTTCTGATCCCTGTGTTTCTTGCATTGCTCCACACCCTGCTCAGCCCTTTAACTACCTTCTCTCTGAATCCAAAACACTCACTTATAGGCACTTCAGAGGGTCATCTAAGTATTATTTTTCTCTCAGAAGAAGCCTCAGTCTTTTCTTCAGGAAATAAATTCAGAACTCAAGACAATTGGTCTGGTTCTTGCTCCCTTTCAGTAAACGTGGAAATGTATTCTTTAAAAAAAAAAAATGCAGTTCTTGCTCTTGAAAATACAAGTGGGCTTTCATCTCTTATATTCTTGCTACAAAGAATTTGGTCATAGGTCTATTTTATCACTTGATTTTACTGAAAAATGAACAGAACAAGACAAACTGCCTCTAGAGTCCTCAAGACCTGACCTTGTCCTTTGTCCCCCAAACCCAAGCCCTTTTCTCTTTGCACAGTTGTGTATACATGCTCAGTCACTCAGGCATGTCCAACTCTTTGTGACCCCAGGAACTGTTGCCCACCAGGCTCCTCTGTCCATGGGATTCTCCAGGCAAGAATACTGGAGTGGGTTGCCATTCCCTCCTCCAGGGATCTTCCTGACTCAGTGGTTGAACAAACATCTCCTGTATCTCCTGCATTGGCAGGCAGATCCTTTACCACTGCTCTACCTGGGAAGCCCTTTTGCACAGTTGAGCTGAAGTAAATTTGATCCTCTGATCAGACCTCCATTTCCGATTCCCATTAGCCCTGAAATTCACTACCCACTTTCCCCTCAGATCTGATCCTCTTGTTCTTCCATTTTCTCTCTTGACAAATGGCATTATTTATAAGTAAAAACCCCAGGAGATATCTCCTCTTCCTCCTGTGGCAGGCAGATTATAAAATGCTCCCAGGGATCCCCACCTCCTGATGTTCACACTCTGGTGTAATCCCCTCCTTTGCGTGTGAGCAGGATCTGTGATTTGCTCCTAAGAGGCAGAGTATGGCAAAGGTGATGGGGTGTCCTTGTTGTGGTCGGGGTACATCAGAGTGTGACTTCTGTCTGGCTAGAAGTCTTTCTCCCACAGACTCTGATAAAGCTGGCTGTCACATCAGGGAGGGCTGCATGGCAAGGAGTTGAGGGCAGCCTCCAACCGATAGCTAGGAAGGAATTTAGGCCCTCAACCCAACTGAATTCTGCCATTAACCATGTGGACTTGAAATTGGATCCTTCTCCAGCTGAGCTTTCAGATGAGATCTCAGCCCTGGCTGACAAGCTGACTGCAGCCTAATGAGATGTCTAGAAGCAGAGATTTCTACTGAGCCATGCCTGGATTCCTGACTGATAGAAAATACAAGATAATAAGTGTGCGTTGTTTTAAAGCCACATTGCTACTACTTTGGTAGTAATTTGTTACACAGCAATTGATAACTAATCCACTTCATGACACTGAGTTCTTTTGCTTCTATCAGAGCTCTTACATTTCTTTGCTTTTCTGTATTCCTACTGCCCATGCTTTGTGTCAGTCTTCCTCAGCCCTTGTTCAGACAAAATCATCACTTCCTATATCAGTCAGGGACTCACAGGAGCCAGGGGCAGTCCTAGAGGGTCTAACTAAAGAACAACATGGACCAGTTAAGGGGCATTCTGGGACTAGTAACAGAAAGATGCCACTATGACCCCAGACCCAAAGGGGCAAGGGGAGAGAGAGGTGGTTCCAGAGTCTACTGGAAGCTGACACGGAAAAGGGTTGTCTGGCCAGAGCTTTGGCTTTATTTAGAGAGAAAACAGCAGCTGCCAGATAGTGCGTAGGCAAGGGGAACAGGTAAATAGGTACCCCAGCCTCTCTTTCATCCTGTCTTCCAGCCTCTCCTGTTTCCCATTGGGGAAAATTCATTCAGAAGCCAGATAGGCCTTCTCCTGCTTTTGAACCAGGACTTACACCATTGGCTCCCATGGTTCTCAGGCCTTCTGGCTCAGACTGAATTATACCACCAGCTTTCCTGGGTCTCCAGCTTGCAGATGGCAGACTGTGGGATTTCTCAGCCTCCATAATTGCTAAGGTCAATTCGTCATAATAAATCATTCTTTCTCTTTCTGTCTGTCTTGATTTTATATATATATTTATGTGTGTATGTATGTGTGTGTGCTCAGTCACTTGATTGTGTCCAACTCTTTGCAACCCCATGGGCTGTAGCCCACAAGGCCCCTCCGCCCATGGAATTTTCCAGGCAAGAATACTATACTATATATATACATATAGCTTCCCAGGTGGCACTAGTGGTAGAGTTGCAAAGAGTCGGATACAACTGAAGTGACTTAGCACATATATAATGCATGTAGGGACTTGCTGGTGGCTCAGTGGTAAAGAATCTGCCTGCCAATGCAGAAGACACAAGTTCGATCTCTGGGTTGGGAAGATCCCCTGGAGAAAGAAATGGCAACCCACTTGAGTATTCTTGCCTGGGAAATCCCATGGACAGAAGGAGCCTGGCGGGCTATAGTCCATGGGTTGCAAAAGAGTCAGACATGACTTAGCAAGTAAACAACGCATGCAAATACATCTATACCATCTGGGAGACTCAGCACTTTAACTTTAACTTTAACTTGGTATTTCTGTTTACTGGATGCCTCTTTTTCCTCTCAAGTGCGGGGACTTGAGTTTATTTACCTTTTTATTGCCAGGATCCAGAACAAATAGAACCCCAGTTGTTCCTGGCATCAGAACAAGCTCTGTGGTATAGAAAGCTCTCATTTGGATGGAGCAGCAGAGAGGTGGGGAGCGGTCAGCAGGCAGAAATTGGGAGGCAGTGGCTGTGGGCCAGCAGTAGGATCCACTATACCCAGCCTCTGGATTGAGAGATGAAGAGAACATGAAATCTTTGTTTCCCATTTACAAACACCTGCTCCTGGGGTCAGTGTGCTTCTTTGAGACAGGCTCATCACAACTGGAAGATTATAAGAAGGGTCAGAACTTCTACTTATTAGTTTGACTATTGCTATTGGTATTTCCAGTTTAAAAAGGGGCTTTGTGGACAATAATTAATTGATCATATTACCCCAAGAAAATAACTATGTGCTTACACTACTATCATGAAGAGCTGAGGGTTCTGTATCCACCTCTGTCCTGATCTGGTAGGACCAGGAATGTGGTAAGTCGGGAGCTCCTTTATCACCTGTTGGCACAGGACAGCTGGACGGTTAGCTGTGTGTTCTGGATAAGAGCCAGAAGGGGCCCTCATCCCACTCAAAAACCTGCAGCCTGTGTCCCTCCCTGTCCTCCAAGTGTCCTCCACTTATCTCGGCTTCAGCACATCCTCACTTCCCCAGTTTCAGTCTAAACTCCTCTGTGACTAGAGGCTGCCCAAATCCCCAAACAGCTGGGACCTTAACCTTTCCCTCTCCTCCAGCTTCTCTTTCCAAGAGCTGGACTCAGTTTTCTGAGCCTCCTCTATCTATGCTAGATATGATGCATTCACATTTTTACCCAGGGGCCCGCACCATACCCCATCACTTGACTCAGAGCCTTTGAGTCCCAGTATGACAATGGACTTGAATTCATCCCATCGCTTGGCCTTGGAGCTGGCCTGCTGGTCCTTCTCTGGAAAGCTTTGCCCTCTACTGTCTTAGATGCTTTTCTCTCATTTCCATCTGGAGTAGTTCCTACAATTCCCAGCATACTCTGTGACCAAGACTGTCTGGGTTATAACGAGGTCTGGAGCACAGTGTGCTGAGATAAATGAGAAAAACTGAACGGAAGGGCTAAGAATGACAAGTTCTATAAGAGTCATTCATCTGTTTATTCATCAATAACTTTGCTCAAATGCCACTGAAATATCTAGTAACACAGTTCCAAACTCATAGTAGGTATTTAGTGTTTGTGGGATCATGCAGATAGGAGACAGTTACAGGGCTTCTGACAGCCAACTTGGTGAGAGTGGGGCTGCAGCAATACTAATTCCTCTCCCACCCAACTCGGGGTGTAGATTCCCCTCATGACTCAGGAAGGATGGGAGGTGTGCAACGTGTTTAGTGCATCAGCTGATTAAATCAGGGAATGATAATAACATGGAGATCTTTTTTTGCCCTGACTTCAAGTTTCCACGACGCAGGAAATCCTGGCCTCTTTCTGCTGCCTATTACTCCTTCCCAGGCCCACTCCATACCAGGCTGTTCACATAAAGCACATGTTTAGCTCTGCTCTGAGTTTCCCGGGGCCAGGCCTCTGGAGGAGATTCTATGATGATCCAGTGCTACTTGGGACTGGGTAGTGAATTTAATTCTGTGGGAGCCTAAGCCCTAATCTGTGTTCTCCCTTATTGGCTATATTATAATAAAGAACATTTGATTTCCATTTTCCAGAGACCATGTCGATCTATCAGTTAGTTCTCAGCTTCAGTGGGTGGCAGGGGTGCTGGTTTTTGGCTCTTTCAAAACCCCCATAATGGTCTTATTATGGTTGGTGTGAGGATTAAATCAATCTTTAAGATAGGGCCTGGCACTTAGTGAGAACTCAAAAAATTTTAGCTATTATTATTTTTAGTAGGAATTATAGTAGCAACAGTAGCCTGATTCCTGACTGTACCTGGTTGAGAAAAAAGAAAACATTACTAAGTTTGTATTTCAAGTATTGGCCAACAAGGTCTTGGACAAGGGAAGAAGTGAGCAGAAATGCCTACTGCCAAGTGGGAGAGAAAGGAAGAGGGCCCTCTTGAATCATTTGCAGGGAAATCTAGAGATGCTTGAAAGAAGGCTCAGAGCTGCCCATGTGGGCCAGGTAGCACATTCTGTAAAGTCTTCTCCCATTGCTGTTGGCAGGAGTACCACACCCACTATCCTCTGGAAGGCCAGGAGAAGGGAGGGGTTGCGTTTCTTGCCCTTTTCCCATTTTCTTAATCCTGGAGGGAAAGTGAAGAGGAGAATGCAAGTTAGAGACCTCAAGCCACATTAAGTCTGGGGCTGCCTGAGTCTGAGGGGAGGGCTGTCAATGAGGACGCCTCCAATTGTGTGTGCAAACTTCCAATCATGGGCAGGTTAGTCTATTCCCGTCATTTATAGTTAAACTTGATTGAGTAGCTACTGGGTATTCACTCTGTTGAAGTGTTAACCTGCCCAGGGAATAGCTCTAAGGAAGATACTAGTAACTACTTAGAAGCTTAGAAAGGATTTTTTCCTCTTCTTAGTTAATTAAAATGCAACAGTTGGTCGATTTATTAAGCATTTAAAAGTTATTTTGGGGTGCTTCTTGCAACTTGCCTGAGGGTGGCAACATTGCAGGAATCTTCCTAATTTTCCAATGAACCCCCCAAATGCGCACTAGGTCTTTTATTTTCATTTTGAAGGAACTCAGAGAAATGTAATGATCCTATGGGGTGGTAAATGGTTGAGAGATAGCTATTAAGAAAATGTAAATGAGGACTTCCCATTTAGGACAGTGTGCTTCCACTGCAGGGGGCCCAGGTTTGATCCCTGCTCAGGGAACTAAGATCCCACAAACTGCGCAGCATGGCCAAAAAAAAGAAAGAAAGAAAATGTAAATGTTCCATTTTGGATTATTAACAAAGACATCTAAGGAGCAGTGCTGGCAGCAGACACACCTTTTAGACCATCTTAAGTATATCTGTGCCAAGAATAGTAGGTGAAGGGGAGAGAGGCCCCTCCACCATCCCCCAGCCCCACTCCACCCCATGTTCCCACCAACCCTCAACCCTCTAGTTGTCATTCCTAGGCCATCCCAGTCTCCCATCTGGTTCCAGGGATCCAGGAAGGAGCAACATTAAAGGGGATCCCTTTCCTCATTCCCATAAGTTTCTCCAACCATTCAACTTTCCCTTCCCCTGAGGAAGATGGTTGAGGTTGGGTGAGTAGTTGACTCCAACAGTCAAATAACTAGGGTCTGAAATTACTTTGGGGCACTTGAGCTCCAGGGGTATAATGGGGTGGAGTTGGATGAGGGGGACTCTAACAAGGGTGATGATCTGTAACATTGAACCCCTGAGCATCTCAGTACTGCTTCACTTATGGAGATTTCTGCCATGCCCCTAAACTAACTTCTATGATGATGAACCTCCCCAGACCCTGTCTCCATTGACTTCATTCATGAGATGATTTACTTAAAGTAGGTGTTTACTTTCTCTAATGCCAAACGTTATAGCTCATATAATTTCTTAACAGTTTCCCACTGAGGCCATCTTATACTGTTTCAGGTAGAGGGCACATGAGCAGAGAGTTGAAGACAAGAATATACCTGGAGGACTCAAGGGCTAACAGAGAGGCCAGGGTGGCTGGAGTCGAGTAGGAGGTGGGCAGAGAGGTAGAGACTGGGTCAGAGACGTACTCAGGGCCATATGCATTTGCAGGCCACGGGAAGACTTGGATTTTTCTGAGCAAGATGAGGTATTGGGTGAATGTTTTTGATAGTGAAGTGACATGATCTGACTTATTTTACCAGGATAACTCTGGTTCCTGTGGAGAATAGCTGTAGGGGAGGAGGCAAGAACAGAAGTAGGGAGAACAGTTCGAAGGCTACAGAAATGATCCAGGCCAGAGAGATAGGGGCTTGGACTAGGAAAGGACTTCTCCACCAATGCGCTGTTGATATTTTAAGCTGGATAGTTTGTTGTGGGGCCTGTCCTGTGCTTTGGGGAATGTTTAGGAGCATCCCTGGCTTCTAGCAACTAGATGCCAGAAGTGCCTTCTTTTTCTTTTTGTAATTTTATGCATTGGGGTCTTCTTTGCTGTGTGGGCTTTTCTCTAGCTGTGGTGTGTGGGCCTCTCAGTGAGGTGGCTTTTCTTGTTGAGGAGCTGGAGCTCTAGGACATGTGGGCATCAGTAGTTGCAGCTCCCAGGCTCCAGAGCACAAGCTCAATAGCTGGGGTGCACGGACTTCATTGCTCCATGGCATGTGGGACCCTCCCAGACCAGGGATGGAACCTGTGTCTCCTGCACTGGTAGGCGGGTTCTTTGCCACTGAGCCACCAGGGAAGCCCTCAATGGTGCTTTCTTAATTGTGACAACTGAAAGTGCCTCCAGATGTGACCAAATATCCACTGGGGGGTTGAAATCAGCACGTGAGGTTGACAACCCCAGGACAAGGGTGATTGCCCTGGAGGGGCGAGAAGTAATCAGATTCAAGATTTGTTGGGTTTAACTAGAGACAGATGAGTTACAGCTGACTCCAGGGTTTTGGCTGAGCAGCTGGAGGGATGGAACTGCCACTGCCTGAGGTGGGGAAGACGGACAGCAAAACAAGTTTGAGGGCAGGGCTGTCTGGAGTCCACACAAGAGGTCTGGGCTGGAGTGAAGTACATGATTTGCTCATTGCTTATACAATGTTAGAAGAGGCAGAAAGGAGTTAATAGTTAAGGTCAAGGGGTCTGGGGATGTTGGGGTCATAGACTTTCTGGGAGGTCAAGCATTCTCTGGTTTGAGACTTAGAGTAACATGTCTCTTATCTCAGTGAGGGTTAACATTAATAGTTACTTGCATTTTCAATCTTTCTGTTAGGAGAGGTTACCAGGTATCTCTGAACCTTCAGAACCAAAGCAATGGATTATAGCCAAACCTCCACTCTCCACAGCCTTGGGTCAATATGGAATTAGCTTCCCTGGTGGCTCAGCTGGTAAAGAATCTGCCTGCAATGTGGGAGACCTGGGTTAGACCCCTGGGTTGGGAAGATCCCCTGGAGAAGGGAAAGGCTACCCACTCCTGTACTCTGGCCTGGAGAAGTCCATGGACTCTGTATGGGGTCACAAAGAGTTGGACAGGACTGAGCGACTATCACTTTCACATACTTTTGTTTAATTATTCAGTGTTTAGGGTAACCCCAGAAAAGAGAGCAGCATGGTTTGAAGAAGAATCTGGCATTTTCCTCATATATCTGATTTATCAAACTGAAAAAAAAGAAACAAAACAAAACATTCTGTCTCCTCACAAAACTTCCATTGTGCTATACCTTCAATTCTCTGGCTATAGCCTGAGCTGAAAAGTATTTTGCTAAAGCACAGCTATATATAGAAACTTCTTATCTGTCGGAAGATATAAACAACCGCAGGAAGTTTGGAATACATTGCTAAGACTGTTCTCTTGGCTTCCTTGCCACAGATTTTCTTGCCATTCTGGGGGGATTGTGTTTTTTTCTATCTGGCACGTTGTTTCTGCTGCTCCCCTCTTCCTAAACTTTCTGCAGATGCTGTTTCTATTTCCCTGATGAAGAAATTGCATAAAAGAAAATGGTGCCCTGTTTTCCAATAAGTGCACTGAACTTTCAAGGTCTAGAAAGACAGTAAAATCTATTTCAGACTGTAGGTGGCAGGGGGGAGGAATCAGGAGGGAAAGAGAGGAAAAGCCTGACTTTAAATTAATGAACTTTCTGAGCTAAGTAATTTTGTTTTTACTTTATTTCTTTTGCATGCTAAACCACTTCAGTTACATCTGATTCTTTGCAACCCTATGAATTGTAGCATGCTAGGCTCCTCGGTCCATGGGATTCTCCAGCAAGAATACTGGAGTGGGTTGCCATTTCCTTCTCTAAAACAGTGCAGTGCTTATGCAGCCCCAGATGTCTAAGGGCATCACAGATGCCTCTTAGCTCTCAGTCTCAGATGGCTGAATGCCACTTGTCCTTCTAAGAAGCTGGGGGACACCAACTGCTCAGGGGCTGCCTAACTAGTTAGCATGCCAGAGTCTTTTTCATTATCAGAATTAACCAAACAAATTGCTCCACCAAGAACAGCCATGCACCACGATCCATGGAATGGAGAAAGAGTTCAATCTGTCAGTCCTGTCTGTGACTGGTTATTTCTTCTAAATAAAGGTAATAACAAAAATCTAATAAAGAGTCCTTAAGTACAAGTCCAGCTGGAGTACACTTTAAGGTGTGAGAAATATATAATGCATGCACATTATTGCTGCAAAGAGAATATCCTGCAAAGAGAATTTTTTTAAAGAGTGTCAATTTATTAACTAAATTGGTGCATCAAGAAAATGCAATTTCACTAAGTCTGTGTTAGTGGGTTACAACCAATGACAGTGATCTTCTCTCAGTGTTATAAGCCTGCCCACTTGCCTAATTGAGGTGACCCCAGTGACAAGGGGATGATATTTTAAACATAAAAGAAGCTTGAGTGATAGAAATAATTAATCCTAAAGGGTTTTTTTGTTACACTTTTTTTTTTCAAATTTATGCTATAGATGCATTAAATCATAAGATTATTTTATCCTCTTAAACTCAGATAAGCCAAGTATTGCTCTGTTTTTTGTTTTTTTTTTCATCTAATCAAAGAAACAGGTATAATTGCCTACATTATATTCAGGGTCTAAGGACTAGGATCTTCACTTCCTTATCTCAGTCTTAGCAAAACCACTTCAGATGCCTTCCTAATTCCTCCAAACAACATGTTTGTGAACATTTTGGAGATGTCTAGAATCTGTTCAATAGAACTTTCTGCAATGATGGAAATATTCTACATTTGCTTTGTCCAATATTGTAGCCACAAGCCATATGTAGTTTTTGAGTACTTGAAATATGACTAGTGCTGATGAACTGAATTTTTAATTTCAATTCATTTTTATTTTAATAGCTACATGTGGCTAGTGGCTACTGTACTGGGCAGCTCAGATTCTAGACAGTGCACTAAAGAAATAGAATTCTATATAAACTTAACATCATCCTTTCCCTCTTTCATCTCTTCTCCATCTCTGCCACCCTTCCATCTTCCTTCCTTACCCTGCTCTGAGTATCTACCATGTGCAGGCTCTGTGCTTAGTACCAGGAAGTAGAGATTAAAGCAATTTCTCTGCCCTCAAGGAATTAACAAATGTTGGGATGACAGGGTCAGATTGTAGGAAGAACATGTGTATAATCAGAACCTAACAAACATACAGGTATGGTTCTCTTCCTCAAATGTATCTATACCCCACGTGCTCATTTTAGCAAAATCTTATTTTTTTAATATTGATTATTTATCAAAATGGGCTTTCCAGATGGCTCAGTGGTAAAAGAACCCACCTGCCAATGCAGGAGGCACAGGAAATGCAGCTTCAATTCCTGGGTCAGGAAGATCCCCTGGAGGAGGAAATGGCAGCCCACCCTAGTATTTTTTCCTGGCAGGATTCAGTCCATGGGCTTGCAAAGAGTTAAATGCGATTGAGCACACACATACAACATGGACACGGTAGGGAAGAAGAATCATGACACACTGGAGGGGACAGAGGTTAAGCAAATAATTACAAAATCTAAAATAGTTGTTTTAAATTTTTAATACCACCTCTGAAGGAAAGCTACAGTGTGCATTATAGAGAAATTTGACTTAATATGGGAATCATGTAAGGGTGCTTTGAGGAAGTGACATGTCAGTTGAATAATTGCTGACATTATTTTCTTCAATAAAGAAAAGAAAAAGGCTTTTCAAACAGAGGAAATGATGCACTGTACTCTTCCTTCCTTCCTTCTTTAGCAACTGGCACTATGTAGCCATTTAATTCCATCTCCCCATCTCCACTGGTTTCCCTAGGGGATCCAGAGTTGCATTGGTCTTGGTTACTGAAGCACCTTCAGTTTCCGTCCCAGTGCCATGCACATATCAGGTACTCAGTAAAAACTTATTAGATATAAAACATATGTAACATGTGTAGAAGCTCAGATACAAGAAGAAATTTGGCGCATTTAACAATCTGAAAGGAGGCTGATATGGGAAAACATAGAGTGAGAGATGGAGAGGTCCAAATAGGAATATAGAAGTTATTTTGGGCCTTGTAGGGTATGTGAAGAATTTGGGGACTCCCTCAGAATGGAAGAAAATATTTGCAAACAAAACAACCAAAAAGGATTAATCTCCACAATATATTTTACAAACAGCTCATGCAGCTCAATTGAAAAAAGCAAACAAGCAAATGAAAAATAGGTGGAAGATCTAAATAGACATTTCTCCAGAGAAGACATACAGATGGCCAAAAAGCATATGAAAGGATGCTCAGCATTATTAATTATTAAAGAAATACAAATCAAAACTACATTGAGGTATCACCTCATACCAGTCAGAATGGCCATCATCAAAATATTCATTAACAATAAATGCTGGTGGAGATGTGGAGAAAAGGCAACCCTCCTACACTGTTGGTGGAAATGTAAACTGGTACAGCCACTATGGCGAACAGTATGGAGGTCCCTTAAAAAACCAAATGGAACTGCCATGTGATCTAGCAGTCCCGTTCCTGTGCATATAACTAGAGACAAGCGTAATTTGAAAAGATGCATGCACCCCAACGCTCATAGCAGCGCTGTTCACAATAGCCAGGATGTCAAAGCAACCTAAATGTCTATCAGTAGAGGGATGGATAAAGAAGGGAAGCCTGGAATGCTGCAGTCCATGGGGTTGCAGAGAGTGGGACACGAATGAGCAACTGAACTGAATTGGTACATATATATAGTGGAATATTACTCAGTCATTAAAAAAAATGCCACTTGCAACTACATGGGTAGATATAGAGATTGTCATTCTGAATGAAGTAAGTCAGACACAGAAAGACAACTATCATGATATCATTTAGATGTGAAATTTTTTTTAAAAGGTACAAATTAACTTATTTACAAAACAGAAGTAGAGTCACAGATGTAGACAACAAACATGGCTACCAGGGGACAGAGGGAAAGGAGAGATATATTAGGATTGACTTATACACACCGCTGCTGCTGCTGCTAAGTCGCTTCAGTTGTGTCTGACTCTGTGTGATCCCATAGACGGCAGCCCACCGGGCTCCCCGTCCCTGGGATTCTCCAGGCAAGAACCCTGGAGTGGGTTGCCATTTCCTTCTCCAATGCATGAAAGTGAAAAGTGAAAGTGAAGTCGTTCAGTCGTGTTCGACTCTTAGCGACCCCGTGGACTGCAGCCTACCAGGCTCCTCCGTCCATGGGATTTTCCAGGCAAGAGTACTGGAGTGGGGTGCCATTGCCTTCTCCGCTTATACACACTACTATATATAATTCAGATAACTAACAAGAACCTGCTGTATAGCACGGGTAACTCTACTCAGTAATATGTAACAGCCTATATGGGAAAAGAATCTTTTAAAAAAGTAGATATGTTTATATGTATAACTGATTCACTTTTCTGTGTGTCTGAAGCTAACACAACATTGTAGATCAGCTATACTCCAATAAAACTCTTTTGAAAAGAAGAAAATCCTGTCATTTTGACAGCATGAATACGCCTTGAGAGCATTATGCTAGTGAAGTAAGTCAGACCGAGGAAGATAAGTACCACATGACCTCACTTGTATGTGGAGTCTAACGAAGAGAATGACAGTAAGAGAGAAGGACACAGGGAGCAGAGATGAGAAAGCAGAACAGAAAGTGTAAGTGGCAAATCCAAATACTTTGAAAGTTGTCCCGTTTCCTCACATGGAGCCTGGAGTTTGGGCACAGAAGGTTGAGGCTGTGAAGAAACCCCAGTAATAGCTACAGCTTGCTTATTTTAATGATCGTCCACCGAGGGGAACGATTTCCAGCTTTCCTGGGAACACGTCAACTTTAAAGGCTCTCTTATCTGCCGTGTCATTAGGGGAGCCAGCATGGCAGCCATTACATTAACTTAATAGACTTTCATATAGCATTTATCAACTTCCATATAGGAGTGATACCATACAGAAATGCCATCAGCGTGTAACTAGTGAGAGTGAGATCAATGGGAAGCATCAAGGAGTTGAAGGCTCTTGATATGTATTAAATAATAATAGCTTCCCCCCAGGGTCCCCATGACATGGCAGATGAGAGGGTCTTTAAAGTTTAACTGCCCCCACCGGAAAAGCTAGACAGCTTCATCCCCAGGGCGAACAATCAGAGAAGGGACAAAAACACTCTTAGGCAGGCTCATGGATTAAAGAGAAATGTGTATCTGTGAGTGACATATGTGATAGGTTTGCACTGGTTAATCCCTTTTCTGTCCCGAGACCTGGGGATGCTCTGTGATGTTTACACGACTTGAGAGAAGGGGGAGCACAGGCTCCCAGAGTGAGCGGAGCAGCAGGAATTGGCTGTCCAAGCCAGTCCGTGTCTGGATGAGCAAGTGTCAGACTCAAGAGAGAGTTATCAGTGAGTCAGACATGATCGCAGACCCAGACCATGGTCTCAACAGCCTTATTGGTGATAAGCTTGCTATTCTGATCTCCATCTACTCAACTGAGGTAATTATCTGAACATGGATGGAGAGCATGAGTGTTATTTTTTGACCTCCCTAAAGCCCTGCTATCTGTTGTGTGAACTCAGAACCATGAGATATTGACAGGGCTGAGCATTTGGAGAGCAAAGGAACAGGTGGAAAGTGAGGCTTCTGATGTTATCTTGCTTTGGGTAGTTAAACCTTAGGCTTAGGGAGTGGGATTTCTACCTGCGTGGGATACCACTCCTAAGGAAACTATTCACAGGTCTCAGAGACCACTTGCTTCTTCAGTTTCATGGTGCTGAGCTCTGCCTCTTGACTTGAAACTTTGCATGCACTGCTTGGCATAGGCACTGGTTTGTGGGTAAGTCTGTGTCAGAGATTAGATCATTTTAAGCATGAGCAGGCAGAACAATATTTGCTGCTTTTATTGTGTTTCTCTGCTGTGTGTGCAGGCAGAGACTGCAAACTGAACAAAGAGAAACATTGTTTCATGTATGCTGCTGCTGCTGCTAAGTCACTTCAGTCATGTCCGACTCTGTGTAACCCCATAGACAGCAGCCCACCAGGCTCCCCGTCCCTGGGATTCTCCAGGCAAGAACACTGGAGTGGGTTGCCATTTCCTTCTCCAATGCATGAAAGTGAAAAGTGAAAATGAAGTCGTTCAGTCGTATCCAACTCTTAGCAATGCCATGGACTGCAGCCTACCAGGCTTCTCTGTCCATGGGATTTTCCAGGCAAGAATACTGGAGTGGGGTGCCATTGCCTTCTCCATCATGTATGCTAAAGAACACTAATATATGAGGTAATGGCTTAAATTGTTAGTGTCAAACCTAGGAAACAATGTGGTATAAGATGCCTGCAAACCTGCTAACTGCCTTTGGAGCCCCAGGAGGCAGCTGGAGATGTAATCCACAGCTCTCTGGCTTGTCTATTGGCTCCTAACATGTGGTTTCATACTNCATGTATGCTAAAGAACACTAATATATGAGGTAATGGCTTAAATTGTTAGTGTCAAACCTAGGAAACAATGTGGTATAAGATGCCTGCAAACCTGCTAACTGCCTTTGGAGCCCCAGGAGGCAGCTGGAGATGTAATCCACAGCTCTCTGGCTTGTCTATTGGCTCCTAACATGTGGTTTCATACTGACTATGGATTTGATGATTATTTAAGCTCTGATCATGGCTTTAAATGGCTTCACCATAAGGGTGATGGATTTTCTTGATAAACAAACCAAAAAGAAAAAAGAATAAGAACTCTTATTATATAGAGAATGTACCATCTTCTTGAGATAGGGTAGAGAAACGAATAACACTATTGCACACTCAGAGTCCAAGAGGGCCATGTAAAGGACCTACACTTGGACCTTTCTGTCTCTAGATATCAGATTGCACTGGAAATTAAGGAAAAAATTGGAGTGGTATGAAAAATATGCCTCTTTACCACCAGGACAGGAATATAAGAAGAATGAGGGGTGAAATATAGGAGAGTAGATTGATAAAGCTGGAGGAAAGGAAAGTTTTCCTTAGGAGAAAGGGTGATATATTTCAGATACAGAAAGGAGAATAATCTAGAAGCCTAAGTTAGAGAAATGGGAAAAGGAGAGGCATACAAGTGTGATGACTCTTAAAAAAGGGAGTTAGGAAGGAGGAGACACGTAATTTTCCTACGATCTGAACATGGATTGGGGATCAAAGAAATCTAACACATGAAGAGAAGCAAGAAGAGTGTCTAGAATGGCTTCCCCAGAAGGAGCTAAAATCCAGAAAAACTGGGAGAAGCAGTCTTTTAGAGATGTCAATGAAACTACAATAAGAGCTTTCTAAGGCCCACTTGACTTCACATTCCAGGATGTCTGGCTCTAGATGAGTGATCACACCATGGTGANGGCATATTGAGTGCAGCATTTTCACAGCATCATCTTTTAGGATTTGAAATAGCTCATCTGGAATTCCATTGCCTCCACTAGCTTTTTTTGGAGTGATGCTTCCTAAGACCCGCTTGACTTCACATTCCAGGATACCTGGGTCTAGGTGAGTCATCACATCATCGTCATTATCTGGGTCATGAAAATGTTTTTTGTACAGTTCTTCTGTGTATTATTGCCATCTCTTAATATCTTCTGCTTCTGTTAGGTCCATACCATTTCTGTCCTTTATTGAGCCCATCTTTGGATGAAATGTTCCCTTGGTATCGCTAATTTTCTTGAAGAGATCTCTAGTCTTTCCTATTCTATTGTTTTCCTCTATTTCTTTGCATTAATCACTGAGGAAGGCTTTCTTATCTCTCCTTGCTATTCTCTAGAACTCTGCATTGAAATGGGTATATCTTTGCTTTTCTCCTTTGCTTTTTGCTTCTCTTCTTTTCACAGCCAATTTGCTTTTATTCATTTCTTTTTCTTGGGGATGGTCTTGATTCCTGTCTCCTGTACAATATCACAAACCTCCATCCATAGTTCATCAGGCACTCTATCAGATCTAGTCCCTTAAATCTATTTCTCATTTCCACTATATAATCATAAGGGATTTGATTTAGGTCATACCTGAATGGTCTAGTGGTTTTCCCTACTTTCTTCAATTTCAGTCTGAATTTGGCAATAAGGAGCTCATGATCTGAGCCACAGTCAGCTCCTGGTCTTGTTTTTGTTGACTGTATCGAGCTTCTCCCTATTTGGCTGCAAAAAATATAATCATAGTGATTTTGGTGTTGCCCATCTGGTGATATCCATGTGTAGAGTCTTCTCTTGTGTTGTTGGAAGAGGCTGTTTGCTATGACCAGTGCATTCTCTTGGCAAAACTCTTATTAGCCTTTGCCCTGCTTCATTCTGTATTCCAAGGCCAAATTTGCCTGTTACTCCAGGTGTTTCTTGACTTCCTACATTTGCATTCCAGTCCCCTATAATGGAAAGGACATCTTTTTTGGGTGTTAGTTCTACAAGGTCTTGTAGGTCTTCATAGAACCATTCAACTTCAGCTTCCTTAGTGTTAGTGGTTGGGGCATAGACTTGGATTACCATGATATTGAATGGTTTGCCTTGGAAATGAACAGAGACTACTCTATCTTTTTTGAGATTGCATCTAAGTACTGCATTTTAGACTCTTTTGTTGACTATGATGGCTACTCTGTTTCTTCTAAAGGATTCCTGCCCACAGTAGTAGATATAATGGTCATCTGAGTTAAACTCACTCATTCCAGTCAATCTTAGTTTGCTGATTACTAGAATGTTGACATTCCACTTCCAATCTGACTTGATTTATGGACCTAACATTCCAGGTTCCTATGCAATATTGCTTTTTACAGCATCAGACCTTGCTTCTATCACCAGTCACATCCACAGCTGGGTTTTGTTTTTGCTTTGGCTCCATCCCTTCATTCTTTCTGCAGTTATTTCTCCTGTGTTCTCCAGTAGCATACTGGGCACCTATGGACTTGGAGATTTCATCTTTCAGGGTCTTTTTTGTCTTTTCATACTGTTCATGGGGTTCTCAAGGCAAGAACCCTGAAGTTGTTTGCCATTCCCTTCTCAGTGGACCACATTCTGTAAGACCTCTCCACCATGACCCGTCTGTCTTGGGTGGCCCCACATGGCATGGCTTGGTTTCATTGAGTTAGTCAAGCTGTGGTCAATGTGATCTCCATCTTCAACCTCCAGTAAATAATGATTAATTCAGGAAATTACTATGAAATTATAGTAGTGCATTTTTATCAGTTGTGAGGTATACTCTTTCACCACCACCTTTTTACATGATGTATCTTATTGTCAGTAGAATCAATAAAATCAGTGAGGAGAAACTTATCATTACTTGTCACCTGCCCTAACAGCCAGTTTCTGTTTGCCTAAGTTTACCATAGATGATGCATAGATGTTGCCTTCTGTTGTTGTGTTAGTTGCTCGGTCATGTCTGACTCTCCATGACCCCATGGACTGTAGCCTGCCAGGATCCTCTGTCTATAGTGGAGTGGGTAGCCATTACTTCTCCAGGGTATCTTCCTGACTCAGGGATCAAACCTAGGTCTCCTGCTCTGCGGGCAGATTCTTTATCATCTGAGCCACCAGGGAAGCCCAGATGTTGCCTACATGGAGACTTACATTAACAAGAGCTCCAGAACCTGAGCCTCTTTTGGCTGAGGAAGGACCAAAGCTCCATGCTCTGCCACACCTGGATAAATTTAATAATTATTTATTAATTCTTCTTTCATTTACTTCATAATTCAAAAGTATTTGTTGAGTACCTAAAAACAAGTATTGTACTGGGCCCTGAGGATATGCCAGATACCATGTCTTTGCTTTCATGGCTTTGGCACTCTTCTGGAGACAATGTGACATGGAAAACAAATTATGTAAAAATATATATATACCAGAAGTGCTAAGTGCCAAGAAAAATAAAACAGGGTATGTGATAAGGGGTGTGATGTTGGGAGCAAGGTCATCTTGGAATTTACAGTCAAAGAAAGTCTGGTAGGTGATACCTGAGTGGATACTTAATTGAAGCAGAGTGCCGACATGCATGCCCAGAGGAAGGACACTCCAGGCAGCAAGGGATTTAGGATTAAGCTTCTCTCTCAGACCCAATATTTGATCCAGTGACAAAAAAGAAAAGAGCTATCAAACCATGAAAATACATGGAAGAAACTTACATGCATAGAGCTAAGTGAAAGAAGCCAGTCTGAAAAGGTTCTCTACTGTGTGATTTCAATATATGACAGGCTTGAGAAGGTAAAACAGTAGCAACAATAAAGGATCAATGGAAAGATACTAGAGGTCTATTAGGAAGGAATGATGAATAAGTGGAAAGCAGGGGATTTTTTTGGGCAGTGAGCCTGTTCTCTATGATGCTGATATTGAACACACCGCATTATGCATTTGTCAAGACCCACAGAAGGTACAACAGAGTGAATCCTAATGTGAACTATGGACTTTAGGTAATTATATTGATATTGGATCAACTGGAACACATGTACCACACTAATGCAAGTTGTTAATAACAGAAATGTGTATGCGTGTGAGAGGTGGAGACAGCAGGGTTGGGGAAAGGGAGTATATGGGGAATCCATTCTTTCGGCATAGTTTTTCTGTAAATTCTCTAGAAAGCCTTAAAAAAAATAGCTAGGGGAAGAAATACACATAAACGGATAAGACGAATTTGTGACTGCTTTTGCAATCTACCACAGCATCAAAGACCATCTGCCAAACCTCCAGATTCATCTCTTAATTCATCTCACCAGCCTTCTGGTCAAATGGCTTAGCAACTCCCAACCCAGGCCCTGAATACAACTGTGTTTCTACACCCTGGTACACTTCCTAATGTTCTTCCCTTAGCTCGAGGGCTCCAAACTCCCCTTCTCTGTGTATTAAAGTTCATTTCTTAACCAGATTCTCTTATTTTCTCCATAAATCTTGTTTGTATCCTTTAGTCAAAAATTCTCCTCCTCCTTTTCTTTTCCAACAAGATCCTGCAAGTGCCTTATTATTGATCCCGGTTGACTTTATGTTATGCTGTACTGTATGTTTTTGAATCTGTTCCCCTTGAGGGCCAGTTCTTTGTCTTAATTTTCTTTGATTCAATTATAACACTAAGCACAGTGAAAGGCATGTAAGTGGGACCAAGTGACTGTTAATTGGAAACAGTAATTTAAAATGTAGAGAAGAAGTGATAATTTAGTCACAAAAGTCTTATTTTCTTGGTTTTCCAAAGTAGTTTCAATTTCCTGCTCCTCTTTCACTGCTAATGACCCAAGTTACATTTTACTTGTAAAATACAGAGAATGATATGGAGAGACAGTATATGTTATTAAATTACACAAACAATAATAATAGCAAGTGATTTCCTGTAAACTATGTAGTGGAAAGGTAAATCAGAGCTATTGAATATTAAAAAAATCACATTTAACTTATGGGCTGTGGTGAAGGAAAATACATATAAATTATTAGCTATTAGAGCTAGTGGATTCCTATTGTAATTGACAATGCTAACACTATAAACACAGACAGAGTTTCATGAGAATGAATTTGGAGTCAATGCTATACCATTTGGGGGTATATTTTTCTTTATTACCTTGACAATCAGAAACAGTGGGGATTTGAGTTGCTGATTTTAATTGATAAGCAGATGGCTTTTTGCCAACTATTGAGCTCTAATGGCCAAGGTCTGCTCATTTTTTCAACATCATTTCTGCACAATTGAAATAAAATGATCAATTATTCTTTTAAGCACAGCATCTGTGTTTCGAGGGCAAGTTAAGAACGGATGTAAAAATTGATTTTGTGGATGAATCTCAGAGGGGTACTGGCTCTTTCCCTTCAGGAAAGTTCCCATCTTTGAGCAGAAGGCAGCTGCTAGAATTAGGGCACAAGTGGCAGATATGTGCAGGTTTAGTACACAACCTATGGAGCAGTTTTAAACTACAACTGACATAAAGTGAGAGCTAATCTAATGCCACATTAGCTGAGAAAAACAAGTGACCTAAAGAGAGCAATAACTACTCAGTGTTACATACCCAGAAGGGAAAGAAGGCCATGACCCTAACAATACACAGCCTCTCCCGCTGCCACTATGAGGGACATATGGGGTAGGGACAAGAACCAAAGAAGAAGAATCTCCATTGATGGGAAACTTTATCTTCTTCAAAATTAGGTAACAACTTCACATAATCCCCTGGGCTTTGTAATATACACTTATTAATACAAATGTTTGTAGGGATGTGCTTAGTGATAGAAAATGGTGCTTACACATGTATGTATTCTATTATATCTGTATGCATATCTGTATTATTTAGAGAATGTATGTACATCTGTATATCAGTTCAGTCACTCAGTCGTTGTGACCCCACCATGGACTGCAGCACGCCAGGCTTCCCTGTTCATCACCAACTCCAGGAGCTTACTCAGACTCATCTCCATCGAGTCAGTGATGCCATCCAGCCATCTCATCCTCTGCCATCCCCTTATCCTCCTGCCTTCAATCATTCCCAGCATTAGGGTCTTTTCAAATGAGTTAGTTCTTCACATCTGGTGGCCAAAGTATTGGAGTTTCAGCTTCAACATCAGTCCTTCCAATGAATATTCAGGACTGATTTCCTTTAGGATGGACTGATTGGACCTCCCTGCTGTCCAAGGGACTCTCAAGAGTCTTCTCCAACACCTCAGTTCAAGGCATCAATTCTTTGGAGTTCAGCTTTCCTTATAGTCCAACTCTCATATCCATACATGACTATTGGATAAACCATAGCTTTGACTAGATGGGCCTTTTGATGGCAAAGTAATGTCTCTGCTTTTTAATATGCTGTTTAGGTTGGTCATAACTTTTCTTTCAAGGAGCAAGCATCTTTTAATTTCTTGGCTGCAGTCACCATCTGCAGTGATTTTGGAGCCCAAGAAAATAAAGTCTGTCATTGTTTCCACTGTTTCCCCATCTATTTACCATGAAGTGATGGGACCAGATGACATGATCTCAGTTTTCTTAATGTTGAGTTTTAAGTCAATTTTTCACTCTCCTGTTTCACCTTCATCAAGAGGCTCTTTAGTTCTTCACTTTCTGCCATAAGGGTGGTGTCACTGGATATCTGAGGTTATTGCTATTTCTCCTGGCAATCTTCATTCCAGCTTTTGTTTCATCCAGTCCAGCGTTTCTCATGATGTACTCTGCATATAAGTTAAATAAGCAGGGTGACCATATACAGCCTTGACATACTCCTCTTCCTATTTGGAACCAGTCTGTCGTTCTATGTCCAGTTCTAACTGTTGCTTCCTGACCTGCATACAGATTTCTCAGGAAGTAAGTCAGGTGGTCTGGTGTTCCCATCTCTTGAAGAATTTTCCAGTTTGTTGTGATCCACACAGTCAAAGGCTTTGGCATAGTCAGTAAACAGAAGTAGATGTTTTTCTGCATATACATACACAAATGCATGCATTTCCATATATACATAAATGCATGTATATCCATATATATACATAATTGTACATATATCTGTACTTTAGAAAACATATGTATATCTGTATATATTCTATTAGTTAGAAAATAGTATTCACAAAGGTATGTATTGTGAAGTGTATATGTAGGATCAAGATAACACCAGAAGAAATAATCTGTAGTAGTAAGAAAGAATCTTAGGTTATTGCATATAGCCCAGAATTTAGGGGGAAAAAAATGAGCAAGACTATGATATGCATAAACCCAACTGACTTAATATTCTATATGACATCCAAGACATGCCTAGTTCAAAAAGCTCCACCGATTCACTGACATCCCCAATTTTGATTAAAAGGAAAGCCTCCTGTTGTTTCATTTTCAGTGATGGACCCTAGAGTTCATATGATCCATTCCTCTGCTGCGAACACCAGCCCAAGCAGCCATCTGTATCCCTCCCTCACCCAACACGCACACGCACACACACACCACTCCAGCCTCAAGGGAGGAAAGACAAAATTCTTCATTTACCAAAACCATAATAAAAGTATTTAGTGGTTTTGACTAGTAACTGAGCCAAATTTTATAAACTGCCTTGTACATGGCAATCTCCTAAAAATTGCTGTTCCTACTGCTGCTGCTGCTGCTGCTGCTGCTGTCTGATTCCAAGGCAACACATAATCTAGGCATTAACCGTTATGCATAATGAGTTCTGTTGTGATATGCTGAAAAGCACTGAACCTGGAATCACATTCAAGAGAGTTTGGCTTGTTTACTCTATCTCCCTGAATCTTCACTTCCCCCTCTGTAAAATGGAGCAGTAACATTTACCTCAGGATTGTTGTAAGGAATTGATGTGCAATAATTAACAAGTGGGTGGTGATGGATAAATGTCAGTATCTTCTGCGATCTCCTTCTAAACCCTTCCTGTGAGTGTCTCCACTGGAGATAAGAGGATGCAGCACTTGAATCAGTGGGTTGTACACCTGCCATTCCTTCCTACTCTGAGTGATGGATGAAAACCTGTTATCTCTTTCTAAGCAGCAGCTGCTGTTGACTGCTACACAAGTGTTCCTGGAACATGTTGTGAGCAGTTAGTGATGCTTTATTGCCCATAGTCAGCTGACCATTTCTCTGGAGGAGTGAAAAATCCAAATACAGTATGTGAACCAGTGCAGTCAACCTATTCAGAATTTGGACCTGGATGGATACAAGAGTAATCACATCCTTAACTACCCCATTTCCAGCAACGCTGCATGCTTACGAAGCACTCAAAAGCCCATTTGTTGTAATTGTGCATTTAAAATGCCCCAGTTTTTATGTTTATCTCTAAAGCCAATTATGTTTCTACATTTGTTTTGCAAGTTTTCTCCCAGGAAATTTCCAGTCATTCTCCAGATTTAAGCTATTGTATGACTTTTTATCTCCTTCCACCATTCTTTCCTATTCAACTGGCCACCAAGAAGTTTGTTAAAAAAATTCGAGATGAACATTAACATGAATCCTGTACTAGCACTTCTGCAGAGAGGCAGAGTAATCTTGGAGGCAAGCAGGATACAGTCCTGATCATCTCTCTGAAGGGGATCTATATCAGTCAAGCCTCGCTTCTCTCAATTATGAAACATAGAGAAGAATGCATTCTGGTAAAGAATGGTTGATGCTTAAGTGAACACATGAAAGGAAAATGCCTAGCACACAACTGATGCTCAACTTTTCTATGGGTCTTCCTTCTCTACACACCGATTTGCTCAGCCTATCTTCTTCATCCTCCTTGTTAAAAACTTACTTGGAGCCTCTTGCCTATTTTAACTCAGCCCTGTCACAACTTCAGAGAAGCAATTTGTGAGCAAGTAGCTGCAGAAGTACCCCCAGCTATATAATTTCAGAGCTCCAGTGCTTGGTGGCAGGTTTGGGAAGCATGGAGCCTTCCTGGGAAGAAGCAGTGACACTGTGGCACCACCCCGTAAGAGACCACAGGCGGCCTGACAGACAGGAACATTTTCCAGGTGCCCACTGGGCTCAAAGCATCTGATTAGGCTCAGTGAGGGCAGACAAAGGAAAGAGATGATGGACCTCCTGCCTGGCTGCTCCTTCCACCAACTGCTCAGAAGCCTGAGAGAAGCCAGGGAGTCAAGGTTAGCTGGAAGATGTCATACCACAATGCACTCTACTCAAGGAGAGCTCATTTTGAGCTGGCAAGGATTGTTAGCACAGAAAATATTCATTCCTGGAGTAAGGAAGCTGGAAATTAACCAGATTCAGGGCACTCGGGGGGCCCTGTAAATCACAGAGCTGCTGAACAACCTGAAAACTCCACTGAGAACAGTGAGAGCAGGTATTCTAGTCACAAAGGAGCCAGCAGCTTTTTGTAAACCCAGAAGGTAGATACTGTGCAATCGCTTCACAGAGAGGACAAAATCTAGGTCAGCAGCTACAATAAAGCCACAGAGAAGCCACAGTCCTCCTGGTGCCTTTATTTTTACTCAGTCCTTAAGTTTTTGGATCTGTCATTTGTGAATATTGCCTGATCAAAAGGAAAACCTCTTGTGTGAACAGAGTGGGGCTGGGGAGGGCAGGGGCTAGTTTATCTCTGCAGTGGACCCGTCCCTCTGCCTTGCCTGAGGAGCTTGGAAGAGCAGACTGTTCCAGCTGGAGATAATGGGGGAGCACGATCGCCCCGCTGTCTCAATTATTTCTGAAACGCAAAAGTGCAAGGGCAGATTTGTGTTTAGGAAAAACCCAAGCCTTCCCACAAGGTTGTGGGCTTTGTTCTTCTCAGAGTTCTACTCTTTCTGGGAGAACTAGATTCTCACAGAAACTGAACCAAAGTGGGACAATTAATCCAGGTGGATTACATGCCAGTTGTTTTTCGACAAATCTTTGAAGGTGGATGTGTAACAGACATTCCTAATTATTTATAATGACACTTCTATTATTATGGCTCTTTTCTCCTAAGGACTTAGATTTCAGCATGCTCTAGGCTACTGCTATTCATCACAGGTTATTTGCTTGAAAACTGAAGGTGGATATGCAATAGGTGATCTAAAATCACATTTTATCCATCTTTCCATGATTAACATTTTTATATTACCAAGAGTGACTACTTTCCTGTGTCAATTATATTTATTTTTTAAAGACAAATTTCAAAGTTGTAACTTAAAAGATTTAAAGGCAAAGTCAACAATAAATGTAAGTATAGGAGAAATAACTTCAAATTTGAGACAAAACATTAGGTTTAGTTTAACTGTACCACTTTAGAAAATGTTATTTACCCTTTCCACTCCCAGTGTCGTTAGGTATAAGGATGAAAATGTCTATGAAAATGAAAATGTTGTGGTTATTAGAGTTGAATTGTAGCTATAAGAGTTGAATGTGATCAATTAAATACACGAAAGCTACCAGGTGAAACAGTTTATGATTAGTGTTTTCCAGGGTAGCGGTTCACGTTCACAGACAGAAGGATAGCTTTAAGCAGAGGTCCCATATTTGAGGACCATGGATAAAGTTTCAAAGATGGATTTCTCCAGGAAGTCCACGAGTACCCTGAAAACAATGAGCAAAACTTCCGGGCACCTGTGTATGTTAGGACTCTGAGTTGCAAGTGACAGAAACTGAACCCATATCAACTTACCCAGACAAGAAAGTACAGGTAGAAGCCTGGGAGCTTGGAACAGGTGGAACCAGGGCTTGGAATATAGCCGAGTTGCTTGCCCCACTTGGTAGCTATTTCTTTCTCAAATGGGCATTATTTGTAAGTAGATAGGGTTGGGGGGTGGTCGTAGAGAAAGAGAACTAGGCATGGCTTTCTCTACATAAGAGAAACCATTTTGGCTTTCTAAGCCTAGCTAGAATGTTTGCTCTTGAACAGGTCTCAGTAACTGATGTTCTTAAGGGAATGCAGAAACAAAGGTAAAGTAGTCAAGAAACAATCATTTAAAATACAAGAGTCCTGGTTCCTTCTCAAGGGATATACACAACAATCTGATACAAATCTGAGTTCTACAGGAACTAGGTCCCCCCACCCAGGTGGAGGATGGAATGATAATGTTGACCCCACAAACTTCAATCAACCAAAGCTTGGACTCTGGAAACCTTTGCCCCAATTCTCTGATGAATTCTGCTCTGCTCAAGCCCCTTCAAGTACACACATACCCTTTTGTCAAGGGTTCCTTCATTTTGGTGTTGGGGAGACACTACTTTGTGAAAGATCCCTCGCATTCTTCATACTTGCTGCAAGTAATAATAAATCCCTCCTCCCGATCTATGGGTTGGTTGTGTCTTTCAGCAAACCTAGTTTTTGGATAACATATTCACTTTTACACAGCTGACCAGTTTCTCAAAAACATGTTGAGGGGCATGGATTCAGACTATCACTCACCCATACTCGAGAGGAACTGGTTCTCTCTCTTCCCAAGAGGTCTCAGGAGACAACTCCTTAGAAAGAGACTTCAGTCTTTTTAGAACATCACTGTGAACTAGGAGGCAGAGTACTGAAGATGCTAATAAGTACCACTTGCATGACGCAGAGTAGGAAAAAGGAAAGCATTTCCCAGGAGAAAAGGAGATTGAGTATGGGGAGAGAAAGTTCACACAAATGGACTATTTTGTGGGAATTCTTTATCAGATTTTCAAATGTTTACATTCACCACAGAAGAACCACACATAGCTAAAGATTTGAAAATTAAAAGGGTGTTTCCTCTTGTGGAAATGTCTTAAGGCAGGTATTTCTTAAAGAAACCCAATGTTCTGTGATATATAAAAAGTTTTCACTTAATTTTAGTTCTGCGATTAAAAAATTAAGTTACTAATACCTTCACATAAACAAATTAATATTCCAATTGACATGCACAGAAGACAATTAAATTCTCAGTGGGCATCTTAGGTTCCATATAATGGCTAATATCTGTAAATAGACATCCATTAACTTCAACAAATAATTGAATACTTGTTATGCATGAGATTTTGAGCTTAGATAATGTCAAAGTATAGTTGACCACTTTGAGGAAACATCCTTAACATTTGTGTTGATTAATTTTACTGGTTGACTTAGCTAAGCTATGGTGTCCAATCACTTGTCAAACACCAATCTTGACGTCACTTTGAAGGTACGTTTTAGATGTGATGAACACTTCAATCAGTAGACCCAGAAAAGCAGATTAGTCTCAATATTGTGCACAAACTCACCTAAACAGCTGAAGGCCTTAAAAGCAAAAACAGGTTTCTCAAAAAAGCAGTTTGGCCTCAAAATTGCAGCATAAAAACCTCACCTAAGTCTCCAGCCAGCAGATTCCCAGCTTACAGATTTTGGATTGAATACTGCAACACTAACCTTGCCTTGAATTTCCAGCCTGCCGTACAGATTTCAAGACTCATGAGCCCCACCATCATGTGAACCAATTCCTTAAGGCAAATCTCTTTCTTTCTCCTACTGACTTTGTTTCTCTAGACTCTGGCTAATACAAGATCTCTCAAATATAAAGAGTATCAAAAATTGAGCCGAAAACCCAAAAATTAAATCAGCAGAAGAAGCAGACCTTCTGCAAGGTCACCTACCTTGGCGTGGACCTCAATCACCGCTTGAAAACATCCCACCAGGAGCGCGAGCACCGAGGAGAGCGCGGCCGGCAGAAGAGACCTTTGCTGGAAGCCTGCTCTGGGCCAACGTGGCTGCGTGAGGCCGAAACCCAGGCGCCGCCCACGAGAAGCCTGAGGCGGTAAAGAGGCATGTGTGGGTTATTATCGTCCTGCCTGAGATAGTGGTTAGCGTGGGGAGGGTACAACGGCAAGAGCTTCAACCAGGTGCTAATCAAGCCTTATGCGCCCCTACCTGAGAAAGTTCTGGATCACCTATAGGCCGGTGAAGCTCT